>JAZFAU010001170.1:0-20650 GCA_037178615.1 Dione vanillae
CAGGTAACATTTTTTGTCTATTTTTTAACATAGGGGAAGGAGGAGCCGCAAGGTAAGTATGTTTAGGTACAGTACTTTTAAATTTCGTCAGGTTAGAATCTACAAGGGAGGTGTTGCCAACGTTGTCATGGTGACGACATTCGTCTTCCAAAAAGGTAATAAGATTTTTAAAGGTAGGTAATTCATTAGCGTCACCGCCATAACAACGCTCCAAACGGGATTTCAAATCAGAGGGAAGCTTAGTCAAACATATATGTACTAACAGATAAGACCAATAGGATACGGGTAAATCTAAACGCTCTAAACAGCGATAGGCAGTTAACAAGGGGTTCAAAAAGGCCGCGCGCAAACCTGTAAATTTATTCGAAATCTCCGGCAGGGTAAGTATCTGGGTTATGTAGGTATCAGCAAGAACCCGTGTATTGTGATACCGCTGTTTCAACAACTCACGAGCAACTTCATAGTTGCCTTCTTCAATTTTTAAATGTAGCAACAACCGCTTAGGTTCATCTGCTAAGGATCCAACTAAGTACTGCAATTTCATTGTGGGGGTTAAATGGTGTTGGGAATCTACTACACTGTCAAACTGATCAATAAAACTTATCCAGGAATCAGGCCGTCCATCAAACTTAGGTATAGGTAAGTCAGGTAATCTATTATAAGTAGTTCGCTCAGTAAAATTTTTACTACTCATTCTTACGGGTGTACTGGCCATGACAGGATCAACTACGGGAGCAGGTGGGCACAACTCTAATTGACGCACCCGGAGGTCGTCTATTTTCTTATTTACTAAACGCACTTCCCTTTTTACATAACTAATTTCTTGGTAATCGATAGCCGGGTCTAACCCACCCAGGAGCACTGAGGACGCGTTTACAAATGAATTACAATGAGAATCTAAATCCTTGAACCTAACTAATAATCTAGGTATTTCAGAAGTGCCAAGAAGTTCCGAGGTATCGGCAATCCAATCGGAAACAAAGCGTACTACACCTATATTTTTTCTATATTCTGCGCTTTCCGTATATAAGGAACATTTTACTGTTTCATCATGAGTAGCCATTTTAAATTATCAAGTAAACTAATAACTGAACTAAAATATTAAAAATTAATAAACGCGTAATAAACAATGAACCCACTACCAACGGGCGAGATCAGAAATCAAGTAAACAAATAACTCAACTAAAATATTAAAAAAATAATAAACTCGTAATAAACAATGAATCCACAACATCTGGCGAGATAAGAAACCAGTTACGGTCAAGTTCAGGGACGCGTCGCATCTACATATATCGCAATACAACAAAATAATATGATATACAATATGACTACAATTAAGGCTTAAGCTTCATTTCAATAAAAATAAAAAAAAGGGTAACAATAAAATTGTAGGGATAATATTTTAAAGTAAGTTAGTTTTTTAAGGAAATTATATTAAAATATTTTAACTAACTTCAATTATAATTTAAAACGGGATAGGTAATAACGTATAGGCGTAATATTATAAAATATATGTAACCATATTATGTGTACTTATTATATTTTATATTTAATATATAAAATTATATTCAATATTTATTTATATATTTTACACATTATACATTCACCCTACACAATTATATATTCAATATTATATGTATAAAATTTCATATAACATTATTTTTTAAACAACTCGATGCGAACACGTTTTAAAAGGTTAGGAAATCAAATTATATTGTAATTATGCGTTAGGTACCAAATTAAGAGCCAAAATACCAAAACGGGAGAATAACACTGTAATCAAAGGGACTCAGGGGCATGAACTACGCTATAATCAGGGGGACTCAGAGGGATTAAACTACGCTCATTAAGGGGACCCAGAGGGATGAAAACTACGCTCTGATTACGGGGGCCCAGAGGGATGAAAACCACGCTCTGCTACCAGAAAATGTATATAGTAGTATTTAATGAACCACGCTCTGCTACCAGAAAATGTATATAGTATATAATGAATATAATGAACTGCGTTCTGCTACCAAAAAATATATATTGAATAGTGGGTAGGGGTCAGCAATTGTGGAAGCGTGCTGAAGTGGAGGTTATTTATTAATTATTTACTTTATAGTCGGTTTTAGGATAATAGAAATTGTACAGTACCTTATCTTCATGATTCACAACACAAACACTGATTGTTCCCGGCACGTGGAATGTCTAACTTGAGTCTTCTTCACTAGGGGTTACTTGCACTATTATCTTTTGTTGGTTTGTCTTTGTCAGGTTCAATATCAAGAGGGAATACACAAAAGGGAAATCAAATAAGGCTGAGGGAGGGAAAATCACACCGCTAATTAATATTAGATTCAGGAAGGACGTGCGCTCGCGTCGGCCGTGACACGTGCCCCCTTTACTACCACTCGACAACTACTACTTGACCGCTCGCGCCGGGAGTTGGCACCAGACTTTGACGACAACCCGCGCGGGGGTCATCGCAGGGGGCGGCACAAATAGGAATAAACAATAATTTTAATAGTATTATAAATATTTGGAATAATTTTTAAAAACATGTTTTTTAATTTTGACTTAAGACATGTAAGCTCGTACAATGTTTTTATGTCGATGGCACTGACTCTAACAGACAAAAATACAATAAAGCGCGAAATCGCTGCAATACATCGTGTAGAGATGCTCAACGACGCCACATTTTCCAATCTGTCGAGAACGGCGACACGGCAAAAATTTGGAAATTTCTCGAATCACTTGGAGATGGTAAATCCTCTCATAATACTTCTATAAATATTGACATTGAAGTCCTAAATCAACACTTTGCTTCTTCAACCGCACTTAATAGCGACGAAAAAAATAACACTATTAATATTATATCTTCTCATCCAACTCCTAATTTTCCTCCGTTCAGTTTCGCATCTTTCTCTGACTGTGATGTTAAAAAGAACATAATATCGATAACCTCGAATGCTGTTGGCACAGACTGTATCAGTCGTAATATGATCATCCCAATCCTTGACATTGTTACTCCTGTGTTAACACATATTCTCAATTTCTCCCTTACCTGTCAAAAGTTCCCTGACGCATGGAAAGATGCACAAATTATTCCAATCCCCAAAAAAGGTAATCCCCAATCAACTTCCGACTTTCGTCCTATCTCCATTCTCCCTTTCCTTTTCAATGTACTTGAAAAACTAATTTTCTTGATCCTTACCAATCCGGTTTCCGTACAGGTCATAGTACGACCACAGCCTTAGTTAAAGTCACAGATGACATTCGATGGGCTATGGACAATAAACAGCTCACAATTTTAGTACTACTAGATTTTAGTAACGCATTCAATTGCGTCGATCATGATATCTTGTTAAGTTTGTTATGTTCTTTAAACATATCTCCATCAGTGAAAGATTGGTTTCAGAGTTACCTCAGAGGTAGAAGACAACGAGTGCGTATCGATGAGACCTTCTCATCTTGGTGTGATGTCCGTGCTGGGGTACTTCAAGGTGGCGTGTTGTCTCCCTTACTTTTCTCCATCTTCATTAACTCGATTACTCATGTTATTTCTTCTCTCTATCACATGTATGCAGACGATATTCAAATATATCAATACTCGACCCTTGAGAACCTTTCTAACGCAATTGCTGCTATTAACAAAGATCTGGTGGCAATTTTTAAATGGAGCAATCAGTATGGTCTTAGAATAAATCCTACCAAGTCACAAGTTATTGTTATTGGCAGCCCAGCTATGATTGCAAGAATTAATTGGGCGAGCATTCCCCAAGTTGTATACAACGGCACTAATTTATCTTTTTGCTCAACAGTTAAAGACCTTGGCATACATCTTGACCGAACACTTTCCTGGTCAGAACATTTAACTGAAATCAGTAAGAAAACATACGCGTCATTGAACTCCTTGCGACGTTTACAAAATGTATTACCAATTCCTACCAAAACTATGTTAGCAAACTCTCTTCTACTATCTATTCTCGATTATGCGGATGCAAGCTATCTTAATTTAACCGAGGACCAGCTTAATAAACTTGAGCGATTACAAAATCTAGCTATTCGGTTTATTTTCGGTCTCCGAAAGTATGACCATGTTTCAGAATTTCGTTCAAAGCTCAAGTGGCTCCCTATACGCCGTCGCCGGAACTTGCATACTCTCTCTCTTCTGTACTGTGTGTTATTTAATCCGACCGCTCCTTGTTACTTAAAGGAGAAATTCGTATTTCTTGGAGATCAGCCAAGTATACGATCATCACGAAGCCTCATCCTTAAGCTGCCTATCTATAGCAGTAATATTATAATAATTCCTTTACTGTGCAGGCAATAACACTTTGGAATGACTTACCGCTAAACATAAGACAATGTAAATCGTTACAAATATTTAAAAATGCCTTAAAGAAATTTTATTTGGACACTAATGATGATGACATTTGAGATACAGTTATTTAATACCCTATTATACTTTCTATTATATATATGTATGTGTGTGTATATGTGTATATATATGTATATGTATGTGTGTGTGTGTGTATGTATGTGTATATATTTATATGTGTATATATATGTATATGTATGTGTGTGTGTATGTATGTGTATATATTTATATATTAGACAATAATTTTTTTTTTTTTTTTAGCTTCACGCTTTATCCCGCCCATGGCAGGGTAGGCAGAGGGAACTGCAGGAACCATATGAACCTAGTGTTAAGACACTCCGTTACTTAGTCCCTGCTTACTCCGTCCCCACTTTCCGCCATTTTCGAGGCATTGCGTGTTGAGTGGCGAAACTCAACGCCGCGCTTTTGCCTTAGTTGCCAGAGCGAAGAAAATGGAAATAGAAAAATCCATCTTCCCCGACTGGGGATCGAACCCAGAAACCGTCGCGTTAGCCGCGTTACAGGCACACATTGCGCCTCTGCGTCACGACGGTCCTCTAGATAATAATATTATATTTATTTATATTTTATTTGTTATTATTTTTGTATTTATGTATTTGCTATATTTATTGGATTGTATTCGTTATTATTTTATAATGCAAGTTTTTTTTACTGCACCACCATATTGCCGTCTTCCATACACAATATTCCTCTAACCCAAAGGTTGTCTGGAAGAAATGGCTTATAAGCCATAAGACCGCCTTTTGCTTGACCAATTTGGTTTTGAAGAGTACTTGGCTTTTTGTATCTTTATGTATTTGGTGTGCAATAAAGAGTTAAATAATAATAATAAATAATATACATTGTGCTCCGTCGTATGTTACATTTTTCATAGCAAATTTTGTTCGAACTCTCGATAAGACAAGCAAGCTTCCCCGGCGTGTATTTCGTTTGTATATTTGTGAGTTTTGTTAAAAGTAGCATTTGTGTAAAAGCTATAAGTATTGTAAGCGTGGAGTTGTTTTATATTCATTATTCCTAGTTCAGTGTATAGTTTTGTTAAAGTAAGGTGGTGGTAATGAATTAATAATTTTACTAATTTATTCTGTTTAACTTGTAAGTCACGCAGTTTTGTTTTAGGCACATTTCACGACGATCAATTAGCGGTCCTGTTAGAGCATCGGGGCTCGAAACAAGAGTTAAACTTGCAAGTAGAAACTTTCCAAAAAACTATTTACGACTATTTTAATGATATGTATCCACCTCCAAATTATTACGCTCATAAAAACAAAGAAAACGCGTTTAAGTCGAAAATGAGGAGGAAAAAAAGAGAACTTAAAAAGAAGCTTCGTGCGGCCAAAGCTTTAGGCGATAATTATCTTAGTCATCAATTGTCTAGAGCGCTACGGTCAACCCTGAAATTAATTCAGGGGATATCGTTACAGATCGCGGAACATCATAATAATTTCGATCGGGCTAAACACGAGGTTGCTTTCGATAAAAATCCTTTCGAGTACTCAAAAAACATTTTTAAGGAAGATAGGGGTAGGCTTCTCTTGACCAATGAGGCAACTTATGAACATTATAGAAGCACATACGAAGTGCCTAATATAGAAAAACTATATAAGGAGCCAAATAAACAACGAACTGAGATTCCTCACATTGATTTTCAAGGTGACCTACCAACTTTAGAGGAAATAAATAAACAGATTAAAAAGAAACCATCTAAGTCAGCTCCAGGTCCTGACGGTATCCCTTATATAGTGTACAAAAAATGTTTATCAGTTCGTAAATACCTCTACAACTTATATGATAAAATCTGGTCCAGAAAGCAAATACCTACTTCGTTTGGAGAAGCAGTTTTTGTCCTCATTCCCAAAAAAGACCGGGTAACAGATCCAAAAGATACTAGACCGATTGCTCTTACCAATACTTTATCTAAAATCTTTTTCTCAGTACTTCAAGCGAAAATGACCCATTTTATGATTAGCAATAGGTACTTCAAGCCGAATTACCAGAAAGGGTTTCTGCCCGGAATTTCTGGATGCTTGGAGCATAATAGTTTGTTAACTGCTAGCTTAAAAGACGCCAGAATGTGTGAGAGACAAGTTACGGTATGTTGGATAGATTTAGAAAACGCGTTTGGATCAGTACAACACGATCTATTGATGTTCGCTTTAAAATGGTATAATTTTCCTACGACAGTAAGCGACATAATCGCGTCATACTATTCAAAATTAAAATTTGTTATAACCTCAAAAGACGGCAATTCAAAACCTTTAGGCTATAATGTAGGTCTTTTTCAGGGTTGTTGTTTATCCCCAATAATATTTAATATCGTTATTAATATTTTACTAGATATTCTAACAAAACATGAGAAAAAATGGGGTTATCGGTTTAAATTCAATAACAAGTACACGGAATCTATTCTTGCTTTTGCGGACGATCTCGCGATACTCACTAGGAATCCAAAGCAATGCCAGCTGCTATTGGATGAAGTAGACGAATTTTGCACGTGGACAAAAGGAATGAGGACAAAACCTAGTAAGTGTCACTGTCTTTGTCTGGGAAGACGAGACGGAAGACAAAATATACCTCCTACGATCCGGGACTAAAAATTGGCGGAGAATGCATTGCTGTAGTTTCCGAGGCGGCACCTTTTAAATTTCTCGGTAAGAAAATAGATTACAAAGGCCGAACTCCATCATTAGATGTACTAGTCGACAGCTTTATGACGGATCTTGAAAAGGTAGACCATCGACCTATAAGTAATGTCAAGAAAGCTTGGATTTACGACAATTTTCTAACATCACGTCTGAATTGGCCTTTCCTCGTATATGATTTTAATAAAACTCTCTTGGCAAAGTTAGATGCAAGCGTCATAAAGATGCTGAAGTTTTGGCTTGGGCTAGCGCATTCGGCGGACACCTCAACCTTATTTAGAGACAAAAATAATTTTGGGTTGAGATTAAAGAAACCATCGGAGCTCTATAAACATCTAAGAGTCGCCAAAACACATATTCTGGGAAAATCACGGGATGAGATTGTTACCTCACTTCCAAGAGACAGAAGTGTCCCAGAGCTCGAGTCAAGACTTAAATTCCATAAGCAATTTATGATAGGAGCACAATTTAGTAAAGTAGGGTTAGGATCAAAGAGGAAAGTCCAAGACACAGACATAATAAAATCTTTTATTCGGCAAGACGAGAACGATAAGTATAAGGTGCACGCAATGGGCTTAGAAATGCAAAATGAGTGGCTAACTATAGGAGAATTCTGTATCCCTTTAGCTTTAAAATGGCGCACCCTAATTCACGACTGGTCTCCAGCACTACTAAAATTCTACCTTAATGCGTTCCAAATGACTCTTCCAGATCAAAGTAATTTAGTAAGATGGGGTAAAGCTACCGATAAATCTTGCTACATCTGCAAAGAGGCAGTGGGGACAGCTAAACATATGCTGGTGGGGTGTAGGGTACTCTTGGATAGTGGTCAATACTCGCGGCGCCATGACAAAGTACTAGAAATCATACGTGAAGCCGTTAGTCTTTCAGTTGCAAGAGCGCAGTGAAACATAACAACCAGCAAACGCTCAATAGAGTTTGTGAAAGAAGGTTCTTATAAAAAATCTACACAAAAGACTTTTTCCATATTAGATCCAGCTCCTGATTGGACACTTGTGATGGACACGTATGAGAAACAGTATAGAATCCCTGAGGATATTTGTGTTTCGTCATCTAGACCGGATATTTTTCTTTACTCTCGAAGCCTAAAACGCGTAGTACTGGTAGAACTTACAGTTCCGTGGGAAACAAATATCCCGAAAAGTCACCACCTTAAACTCAATAAGTATTTCGACTTTACTAACGAACTGACCAGGAATAGGTTTAGAGGGAGCTTATATGCGGTTGAAGTAGGAGCGAGAGGTATAACAGCGAAATCTCTCTATAGTTTATTAAAAGATCTCGGCCTATCTAGAACTATCACAAATTCATTTCTAGAACCCATTTCGAAGGCGGCTTTGGTAGAATCATTCAAAATTTGGTTAGCTAGTGGGAGGAGCTCGGACAGTGAAGGTGAGCGTTAATGCATTTTAAAGGGGCCCCTTTAAACCTACACTTGAGTCGCAAGTCCCAAGCGCTGCTCGGAGCTCCTCTTCCTACAACACGATGGGCCCGGCACCCGCACGGTGAATCCATGGAAGCTAAGTTGTTTCTTCTCTTTCTCTAATTTCTTGAGGATACACTGGGAGATATTACGTAGCGAATCCAAAATGGATGTAAGTTTGTTTTGATGTGTTCAATTTGGTATGTCCACGAGAGGTGAGTGTCTGACCCAGGTATTTTTCATTTTTTCACTTCAGACGTTTATTCGATAAACACATTATTGACTACTAGTGGGTTATGAGATGAAATATTTTTATTTTTATTTGTTTAAATATTACATAGCACGTTTTTGCGGTATTAATTGTCAGTAAGTACAATTTAAACCACTCGGTTAAGGTATTCAAATCTTTTGAGCTTGTGCTACATCTGTATCTTTAATGTTGGCCCCAAAGAAAAAAAAGGCAAGACAAGTTTAAAATTTATAAAAGAATGTGAAGCTTCGTAAAATAGTTTTTCAGGGGACGAGAAAGGTTTTCATTCCAGAAAGAATTGAAAGATATAGGTCGTCCACAGTCGTGAAAGAAGTTGAAATACCAACCAATTGAAATAATTCTTGTGTTATGTGACGACAGCTGAACCAAGTAGTGGCCTATAAAATCCAAGTAAGAGTAAAAATATATTTTTTAAATTTGCTGTCAAGTTGATAAACTATGTCTGTATCTTTGAAGATATTCTTAATAGATCGTGGATAAATGAAGAAATTATTTTTATTATAAGTTTTCATACTCACAGCAGATGTGAAATAACGTAAATGCCGATAACTCCATACGTAATAAGATACAAGCTCTAAAGTGTAATAAACAATGTAATCAGTGATAAACAAACACGTACACATATCTAGTAGTTAACTTGTATCGGTAAGATCGTCATCTTGATAATTATTTAAAACTAAAATCCCTTGTATCATACCATGTGCGTACACATATCTAGTAGTTAACTTTAACTAACTAAACCGTTCGCTAAGTGTGGTCAAATACGTAATTTGAATTATTTGATACTGGTAATAAATATTTAAAATTTGAATTCATACACTTTGGCAGCGTTTGTAATCTAATGAAGTGTTCTAAAAATATCTGTAGTTAGGATATCTGTAGAAATTGAAAGTTTTGGTCACAATGAACTAATTTTATTTTTGCTAATAATTTAATAAAGTACTAAAATTTAACTGCAATTGGAAGTACTAAATTCATTTTTACCGGGTGATAGTTTTGAAAACTACTGAATAGTTACACTACTATTATTAATATGAATGTTCTAAAGGTTTATTTTAAAGATTCTTTTTTGCATGACCCTATAGTAATATTAGTAAAAGGTTTCTTAACCGCCGGTCTCAATAACATGTTAAAAGTTAAACTAACGTATTTACCAGAGATTTCCTACAACTTTAAATTTTCTGCGAACTCCGTTACAATACAAAAGTTTAGTAACGATAACTTAGCCAAACACATATTTGATATCTTTGGTTAACATATCCCAGTTAAGTGGAACTTAATTATTCTTTTTTGAAATATATATTTGTAATAATTTGCATAATTATGAAAATTTAGTAAATTAAAATCTTGCTAAAATACGAATTCTGAAGCTGACATAACGCATTGTTATTTGCTATTTGTGTAACGGCAGTCTTCTTTGGTAATTGTACGATGTATCTTCCCTCTTTTGTTCTATAATGTGTTGAATTGTATAAGTCTTCGCATATTTTTTCTCTGGCCGTTTATCTATCTAGTATATCTATTTAAAATTGGTTGACTTATGCATTTCGTACGATGTATTGATATTATTTTTTTATTGTCAATAAAATATGTTTAATAAACATTGGAACAAAAAGATTTATTTCTCGTCTTGTTAAGATTTATTCGTCATTAAGGTTTCTTAACATTACAATTTATTTTAAAATGCTTAAATATATTTCTCTATTAATTATTTCAGATTTGAATATCAAAATGCTTAATACAGAATTATTAAATATAATCGCCATTACTTTATGCGCCTCAAACGCGGCAAAAGAATACTGTGAAATTTCTTTAGCTTATTAGAAGAAAATAATGAAAAGGTTTGTATTTTTATAATATAAGTAATAATTTAGAAGCTTAATTTATTTATTGTTACTGAATTTGTATGTTAAAACCTCCTTACATAAATAACTATTACATACATAATAAAATAATTAAATATCACAAAATCGAACGTCTAGAATATCATCATTATATATTGTCTTATTATATATTTATTGTTTTTTTTATTAATATATTAAGAATTTGCTGTACGACATTATAAAGTAACTTGTGTTATATCAATGTTATTTCTTTTATTTCTTTGTGTTATAATTTGTGAAAAAAGTTGATACCTATAGATTGTTGCATGCGGTATTCACCTTGAAATGTATTTGTTTATGGAAACTTTATTATTGTTATATATTGTAATTGGAAAAAGTATGCTGAGAAACAAAATTTTAGACAATTTAAGGAATTCTGATATTTGAGACAAAACCATTTGAAATGGCGCTGGACAGGTCACAAGCTGCGTTGCACCAAAAAATCCAATTATCCAAGGGAAGGGACTAGAAATAAGATGATGGAAAGACGAAATCTGCCCCACTGTGGGACCCTGCTGGACTGGACCTCTTGACTAAGGTGGCGGATGACCGAAACAATGAAAAGTTCAAGTTGAATAGTGGGGGACATTATGAAATACCAAATAACATACCCTAATAATGAGCTTAGCAGAAAGTGGTCATTATTATTATTATATATTGTAAGTACCACTGGTGAACCTATATAAATAAAATAACTCATTGAATATATGGATATACAATAACAAGTGCAAATGCGTTAAGTATAATTATGTATTGTAATTTTTATTTACTTTTGTTTGTTAATAAATTTGTTTTCTTAATAATTTAGAATTGAGTTTAAAAAAAAATGTTCTGTATACATAGTAAATACTCGTATATCTTAACCGAGTGTTGTGATTTGTTAGTGCGTGCTCCGGAGAGAGCACGCGTCCGATGGCCGAGTGTTGTGATTGTTATTTATCACTTAATTGTACTGTAATTATCGATAATTTTATTATTTGTATAAATAAATAAGATATTGTCTTGAATATCACTGTTATTTGTCTATGAATTAATTTTAACATTTGTAATATCCGATGTTATAATAATTTATTAATGTTATAATTGATTATATATTTTATTATGGAATTGTATTTGAGGACCGTCGTGGCGCAGAGGCGCAACGTCTGCCTGTAACGCGGCTAACGCGACGGTTTCTGGGTTCGATCCCCAGTCGGGGAAGATGGATTTTTCTGTTTCCATTTTCTTCGCTCTGGCAACTAAGGCAAAGCGTGGCGTTGAGTTCCGCCACTCAACACGCAATGCCTCGAAGCCTCGAAAACAGCGGAAAGTGGGGACGGAGTAAGCA
The DNA here is from genome assembly GCA_037178615.1 of Dione vanillae. Lineage (NCBI taxonomy): Eukaryota > Metazoa > Arthropoda > Insecta > Lepidoptera > Nymphalidae > Dione > Dione vanillae. The sequence goes on from JAZFAU010001170.1 coordinate 11,952, forward strand.
GGGACTAAGTAACGGAGTGTCTTAACACTAGGTTCATATGGTTCCTGCAGTTCCCTCTGCCTACCCTGCCATGTGCGGGATAAAGCGTGAAGGTAAAAAAAAAAAAAAAAAAATGTATTTCAAAATTAAATTATAATAGTTTAGTTGGCAACATTAAATTGTATCGGAAGTGGTCAACTGTGTGGGGGTAAAAATACACTAGTATAAATATTTAATTGACCTTCCTCACATAAGACACGTGAGAAACAAAGCCATGTTCATCCTGAGCAGGCTGTACCCGCTCATATGCAAGCGGAATAAAATGTCACTTCGCAACAAGCTGACATTGTACAAAACTTGCATCCGCCCCATAATGAGTATAGTGTTCGCACACACTAACACAGATCTCCTTCAGAGAGTCCAAAATAAATTCCTCAGGATAACATCCGGATGCCCCTGGCACGTTCGCAACGTTGACCTACATAAAGACTTCGAATTGGAATCGATCAAAGAGTTCTGCAAAGGCTTAGCCAAGCGCTACTACGAGCGTGCAGACTCTCATCCTAATCCCCTAATCGTCGAAGCGTCTAAGTACGCTCCTCATCCTCACAAACTACTTCGACGCCCTCAAAGCGTTCTTCTAGACCCCGATGACCCAATTACTGTAGCCAACCGTAACTACAACGGAAGGTTACACTCCTCAGTCCCAAAGACTCGCCGTCGCCGCCGTAACAGGCGACGCGGCCCATCTCTCACAACGGCACGACCGCGCCTCCGCGCGGCGGGGTCAGTCGGTCCATGACCGTCCTGCACACCTTCTTCTGAGCAGCCAATAATGCTCACTTTATTCTCTGGGGACGAGGCACACTCCGCCACCCCCATTTTCTTAGTAAAATAGTAACAAATCAAGAAAATAAAAGGTTTTACCTACCAGGTGGACTGTATGTGTACAATCTATTGCACCAAATACTTTAGGAAACCCTGCAATGGCAAGAAAGGCAGGCTGGGTATTTTCTGTAACTTTAAACATATTCTGAGTATAGTCCAGCTATTGCACATGATACGTCGGCCACGGGCGTTTTACTAGCTATTATAATAGCATAACATAGATGTACTTAAAGTATAGAATTTTGTACTTACCGAGAGGACTCTCAGTGATGGTGATGGTTCATCAACACTAGTTTTATTATGTCTGAATTTAAATGTAAATTCAGCGTCTAAAAATTCAGTATAATAATTTCTGCGATTATTTTTTTCTGCAGGTTCTGTATTTGCATTAGAATCAAATACACCGACCTCATACATTTCTTTATCATTTTGACCACTAAACAAAGCCATTATTTTATTAAATTCGGAAGCTAAATCTGTAACTAACGATTTATCACCCGAATTCGAGCGATAATAGTTGACAGATAGTATTAAAACAAACTAAAGTTAAATGACAGAGCGTTATTGAAACGCTCTACGTGTAGTTTGTATGGAACTATATATCTCTGGTAAGCAGTCGGTCCTCTCAAAGATAGTTTAAACTCGAAGATATAAATTTCGATCTTCTTCTTCTTTTTATTAATGGCGTTTCGAACGTGCCAGTTGAGCACAATTCACTTTGCCAATGTCACGTTGAATGGAGAACACACAAAGGAGAATGTACGGTAAAAAAAAGATATCATTACACAGTTGGAGAATGCATGTTAAAAGAAATCCAGTTTAAATCCTTCACCTATAACAAAATCACAGATATCTACAATATATACAGACAATAAATGGGGTTAGTAATAAACAATATATTTACATGGGTGTTAGATTATACTCTAATATTATTATATTTAATATATTTACACAAAAATTTACACAAGGACTAAACACAAACATTAACAAACATTGAACATTAAGGGACTTTAAGAGGGAGGACATCATAAATGGGGGCGAGCTAATTTGGGGCAAGAAAAAAGGATATGGGCAGGAGAACCGTCGTCTAGGCCACATTCACAAGTGAATGGTCCCTGACCCTGATCTTGGCCAGATGAATAGGTGTACATGCATGTCCAAGGCGTAAACGACAAATTGTTGAAATAACTTTCCGTTCTGCAAATTTTTGAGAGTAAAACCAAGGACGCTGTGGGATATCAGATTGAAGAAATACGTAATATTTTCCTTTCTGGGATTTTGACGAATCCCAGTATTTAGTCCAGGACTTATCCAAATGAGTTCTTGCAAGAGACAACAGATCATGAGCCGAATTAACAAAATGTTCCAAGGTACCACACTGGACAGATGATGATGATATGTGGAAAATAAACCAATGCATTGTACGGTGTACAATACAAAGGATTAGATGGAAAACGTGACAGAATTTTTGAAAGATTATTGAACTTAAGGAAGCTATTAAGCAGGTATGGTAAAGGCTTATTACGGGGTAATAGGCCAGCTAACTCAGTTAGCTTAGACCACAGAGGATGGGACGTAAGCTGCAGCATTTTACCCACAAATCGGTCTGCAAGGAATTGTCTACGAATAGGCAAGGGGGATCAACACATTCCACTTGAAGTGCGTTGGTAGGAGTAGACTTCATTGCTCCTAGGATAATGCGCAGGGCATTTGTACTGAATACGATTAAGTTTTTTTGTGGCTTTTTTGTTGAATGGGTCCAGAACAAATAATGCATGATCAATATGACTACGATAAGAGCACCGTACAGAAGCTTTTGAGTATACGGGTGCGCACCCCCACCACACACCAGATATATCTCTTAAAGCGTTATATGCCTTTTTCGCATTTTTACTGACATATTCAGCGTGCGCAATTCCGTTCAGTCGTTTATCGAGTACTATGCCAAGAAATTTCGTAGTATCCGTTACCTGAATAGGAGTACCATCATACATTATATGAAAATTTGGAGTACTCCTCTTTTTAGAGAATACCACCACTTGCACTTCGCAATGATAGTGCAAGGCGATGATTAAGCAACCACTGATCAAGATAGTGCAAAGCAGAATTTAAGCGAAAAGTTATGTCCCTGTACAGAATTTGAGCTGTAATAAAGGACGATGTCATCAGCATATTGAAGGATGTTACAAATATTGTTAACAGCTAATTCGAGGTCATGTGTATAAATGTTATACAACAGAGGACTAAGAGCGGCCTGAGGAAGACCTTTCCAGACAGTCTGGAGGGTACAGTAGGTGTTTAACAGATACCGTACGACCGGTTAGCAAATTACAAATGAAAGGACTCATCCTCCTCGGAATACTCAGCTGTTGCATTTTCTGCCTGAGCAGCGGAAGATTGACATTATCATACGCAGATTCAACATCTAGGAAAACACCTACCAAATACTCTCCTTTGGCAAAAGCTCGTCGAATGTCTGTAGTGAAAATACTGAGACTATCTACCGTACTACCCCCTTTCTAAAGCCAAACTGAGAGGGGAGCTAAGATATTTCTGCTTTCCAATATCCATTCCAATCGGTTTTTCAAAAGCCGTTCAGTAATTTTAGCTAATGTAGATAATAGCGCAATGGGTCTATAGGAATCCGGATCAGAAGGGCATTTTCCAGGCTTAAGGATAGGGATAACAAACTGGGATGTCCATGAACTGGGAGTGTTGCCTGATTGAAATATAATATTAATCAAATTCAAAAAATAAAGTTTAGATTTTTCATTCAATTTTATAGTGAATGAGTAAGGGGACACATATTCGCCTGGACTAGTGTCTTTCAAATCCGTTAAGACGCTTTTGAGCTCTTCCAAAGAAAAGGGAGCATCCATTTCCTCTGAAGACTCAATCGGCAACTCAAAGGACAAATCAGAGGGCGGAACGAAAGGAGGAGCCAATTTGTCAGCAAAAATCACTAAGCCATTCAGACGGATTATTGGAATTAGGACTTGGGATACTGCTAAGAAATCTGCGAAACCTCTTAACATTTGTCCACACAACAGAGGAAGGAGTGCGAGGATTAAGGGATTCACAGAAATTAACCCACCCAACTCTTTTCTTCTTTCAAATAAGTTTCCTGAAATTAGCATCGCTTCGTTTAAAATCAATATAATTTTCCATTGACATACAGGCTGCGTATGACACCTCAGCAGATGGTTCGCCGATTGAAAGAATCAGAGCATTCCTGATCCCACCAGGGATTGGAAGGCAACCGATTCTGAATGGAATGTTTTTTGGGGATATGTAAGTCAGCTGCAGACAAAATGACAGAGACAAACCGATCATAGCAAAGAATGACATTCTCATAATTAACAGACTCAGAAAGACTATCCGACATGCGATCCACAGAGTCAGCATATCATTCCAGTTGGCTTTTTTTAAATTAAATTTTAGAAGCGGATAAGTATTACGTGGGGAAGGAAGTCTATGATCAATCGACAAAAGAATTGGGAAATGATCACTACCATAGGAGGAAGGAAGTACGGACCATGATAGTAAGGAAGCAAGAGAAGGAGATTATAAGGAAAGATCAATAGCAGTCCTAGGATCCCGATTCGGATTAACCTACGGGTCGGTGAACCATCATTGAGGATGCAGAGATCAACATCATCAATCATATTCACCAACGGAGGAGAGAATCCATCACAGTAATAACACCCCCACAAAGTGTGATGAGTGTTAAAATCACCCAGGACCAGTACAGGGTGAGGAAGTGAAGAATAATAGTCTTTAGCTCAAGGAAAAGGGAAGAGGAAGGATGAGGAATATAAACAGAAAGAAAGGAGATATTAAAGGCTCTCACAGCAACAGCATTAATCTGTTGACTGTGAGAAGGGAGAGGGATACGGGAATAAGGAGAGGAGTGCCGGATAAGGATGGCACTACCTCCATACCCATCATTCCTGTCCTCCCTTAGACAGGAGAAACCTGACACCCTGAATCGTCATCAGGCAACAGCCATGTCTCCGAGAGGGCAACAATAACAGGATTATATAGTGAAACAATATGAAGTAGTTCAGGCTTTTTAGGCCGAACACTTTTACTGTTCCACTGGAGGAAGTTCAGTGGAGCCATTATTAAGGATCTGGAATATCTTGAGTAGGTTTTTGGGCAACGTTGGACGGTAAGGGAAGTTCATCGCAGGTTGAGATTATGCTTACAAGGGTTTCTGTAAGAGCAACTAACAGATCCTTGCGGGAATCAGTTGAATTATCAACACCCTGCCCGAGTGCACAACCATTGGGAAGGGAAGAGGAGCAATTACCAACTAGGGCTTGATGAGCTTGTCTATCAAATCCCTTTGCTAGAGGAGCGCGGGGACGGGGAGATTGCAAAACAGTTTGCGATAGGACTTGGGGAAAGGAGTGGTAGCAGATTTCCTTTGATGGGGGATAACATTTGTGTATATAGGGAGGGGAGAAACAATTCCTTATGCAATATCTGCATAGGAATCGTTGGACAGAAGGGAAACGGGAGGCTGCTTCTATGTAGGAAATGCATTCCTTTGACATAACAACTTTTATTGACTGTTGCCTTGCAAACTCAGGACAATCCTTGTCAGTAGCAAAATGCTTACTACCACAATATAGACAATTTGAGTTCTCTTTAGTTTGTCACATGCATCACCCGTATGTGACTGGGAACATCTATAACATCTTGGCTGAGATCTACACTGAGATTTTACATGTCCAAACGACAGCAATTAAGGCAATGAAATTAGTTGCGTTGTCGCTCCATAAATGAAACAATATCCACGTCTAGCGACAAAACGTCGAAATGCTTGCAAAAAATCCTTGTGTTGTCAAATCACTTACCACTTCAATTTATGTCCTCTACCCTTTGTTGTTCTTAACAGGATAGGACCAGCATAATCGACTCCGCTATTACTGAAAGGGCGTGTTGGTATTGTTCTGACAGCTGGTAATTGCCCCATCAATGGATTCTTTGAATGTGCTGATTTTTTTACACAAATTACACAAATAGTATTTTTAGATTTAATCAATTGTTTTGCCCCGATAATCCAATATTTTGAACGGATATAATTCAATATAAGTTGCAGACCTCCATGTAATGTATGCTTGTGGGCATCATTTATTATAAGATTCGTTAACCGCGACTGCTTCGGCATTGAAACAGGATGTTTGCGGTTGTAGCTTAAATTGGATTCGCTTAACCTGCCTCCAACTCTTAATAAGTCATAGTCGTCAATAAATGGATTCAAAGGTTGAATTTTCTTATTTTTTGGTAAGTATTTTTTCTGTGATATTATTTAAGTTCTTCTTGAAAATGAATTTCTTGACATTTTATTATACATAGTCTTAAAGCTTCCTGTAATTCAGTAGTAGTTAAGTATTTTATAATAATTTTATTTTATTTTTTACAGTTATTTATAAATCTTTACAATATGCAATTACTCTTACCAATCTTGTTAATGAGGAAAACTTATTAAATAAATTATCATCTTCTATTATAGCTGAATGAACTCTAACTGCTTCTATATCTGTTGAAGTATCTTTAAGTTTTTTATACAAAATTGTTTTAAAAGAAATGATTCTGGTCCATTGAACCATAATTTATTATTTACTAAATAAGAGGGACGTAGGCCTCGAGAGGCACAATACGTTGGATTCTGCTTTGAAGAAATATGTGACCAACTGTTTGGACCCAAATTGTATGTATTTCTGCAACGACATTTGCTACAAATACATTTCATTTGCTTGGGTGACTGTTCAACCAGGCCAGAACAACAGTTGAGTCTGTCCAGCGTGTAAGTTATGTGTTTTTAATATTCATAATATTTGAGACTTCCAGGAGCAATATTCTCAGCAATACGGCACCACATAGTTCAAGTCTCGGAATTGAACCTGTTTAACAGGAGCTACTTTCGTCTTCACGCTTCACGCTTTAGCGTGAAGCTAAAAAAAAAAAAAAAAAAAAAAAAAAAAAAAAAAAAAAAAAAAAAAAAAAAAAAAAACTTTCGTCTTTGCTGCACTTAACGAGATCTTTACGTTCCCTTGACAATCAATAGCACGAAGATAACGCCGTCGTTTATCACGCACATGCTGATTAGATGCGTCACAGAAGCCGTGTAATTCAATTTCCTGATCATCTGTTCGAATACCAATCCATCTTGGTATGCGAATGTTACATAAATAAATTTGTTTATCACGGTAAGTTATCCATTCATTTAATAAATCATCGGGAACGATGTCGTCCATTCAATTCCTAATAGCCATAGCTTTTGTATCATTGTCTTCGCTTGTATTATAGTAGGTTCTACCCATCCCAATGGGTCATACAAACGTGAAATATCAGAAATATTTTTTTCTTTTGTTACAGGGTGCTGCAGCGACGGATAATTTACTACATAACGAAAGGTGTCATCACTTCTGTTCCAGGTAAGTCCCATAATTTTATTAATTCATCTCCTTTTATTTCCAGTCCTGTCCTTACATCCTTATCCTTATCCCTTTCCTTCATCAATTTTAAGAGCTCATTGTTATTACTATTCCATTTTTGTAGTTCGAAACCTCCTTTGCTACGTAGTTTATTTAAAATTTGAACAGCAGATTCTGTTATGAAAGACGACTGCGATCCTTGGTCGAGTAATGTTCTTATCTTGTAATCATTTCCGTTTCTGGACGTAGCCTTTACTCTTGCTGTAACGAGTAACACTTGCTTATAAATCTTACTTGATGAAAAACACGATACCATTGATGTGGATTTTACAAGAGAATCATCCTGTTTTTAATTTTTTATTTTCGTTATCAACAATTTTACTCGTAGGATGAAGATGAGAATGATGTTTTCGTTTGCAAATATGACATTTTAATTACTACGGCAATCGTTGGCAGAATGATTACTACATAAACAATTGAAACATAGAGAAGAAACAACTTAGCTTCCATGGATTCACCGTGCGGGTGCCGGGCCCATCGTGTTGTAGGAAGAGGAGCTCCGAGCAGCGCTTGGGACTTGCGACCCAAGTGTAGGTTTAAAGGGGCCCCTTTAAAATGCATTAACGCCTCACCTTCACTGTCCGAGCTCCTCCACTACCTAACCAAATTTTGAATGATTCTACCAAAGCCGCCTTCGAATGCGTTCTAGAAATGAATTTGTGATAGTTTCTAGACAGGCCGAGATCTTTAATAAACTATAGAGAGATTTCGCTGTTATACCTCTCGCTCCTACTTCAACCGCATATAAGCTCGCTCTAAACCTATTCCTGGTCAGTTCGTTAGTAAGGTCGAAATACTTATTGAGTTTAAGGTGGTGACTTTTCGGGATATTTGTTTCCCACGGAACTGTAAGTTCTACCAGTACTACGCCGTTTTAGGCTTCGAGAGTAAAGAAAATATCCGGTCCTAGATGACGAAACACAAATATCCCTCCGGGATTCTATACTGTTTCTCATACGTGTCCATCACAAGTGTCCAATCAGGAGCTGGATCTAATATGGAGAAAGGCTTTTGTTGTAGATTTTTTATAAGAACCTTCTTTCACAAACTCTATTGAGCGTTGCTGGTTGTTATGTTTCTCTGCGCTCTTGCAACTGAAAGACTAACGGCTTCACGTATGATTTCTAGTACTTTGGTCATGGCGCCGCGAGTATTGACCACTATCCAAGAGTACCCTACACCCCACCAGCATATGTTTAGCTGTCCCCACTGCCTCTTTACAGATGTAGCAAGATTTATCGGTAGCTTTACCCCATCTTACTAAATTACTTTGAACTGGAAGAGTCATTTGGAACGCATTTAGGTAGAATTTTAGTAGTGCTGGAG
>JAZFAU010001171.1:0-20638 GCA_037178615.1 Dione vanillae
CTTAGCTTCATCTAGTTTTTTTATCGTCGTAGTATAATTAATTTGCCCAAAAACCCATACTTATTATACACTAAAACCTTCCTCATATGGATAAAGCTTCATCTAGTACTTTTCGAGTTAATCGTGAACCGACACACAAATGGCTGAGGACTTTGTAGCTTTTAAAATATGTAGAGACTTCTGTGGCATAATTTCACAGAATCTTGTTATTATATTCATATGTAAAATATAATAATTTTGTATGAACAAGCGACACTGACAAAACCGGTTGAAATGTAACGTCCTAGGCTATCAGTAAACCCATAATTATGTAGTCAAGCTATATAATATTTAGTTATTAACTAGGCACGAACTTTCCAGAACAAGTGTATTATAAATTATATTTATAATTTACGTATATTATTTTTATAAATATTACGTATGTGAAAATAATTTTAATGTCACAATAACACCTAAGTGATTCAGTTTTTATATTGCTTTTAAACACGATATTTACAGGTTTGAAGTTCTTTAAGGTAAGGTTTTTATTAACAAAACGATAAGAAATTAAACAAAAAGCAACTATGTGAATGCTTCTTGATATATAAGAACTAGTTTCGATTTAATAATTAATAATTATACAAATATGTGAACAAATACATAATTAGAAGGTAAAAAATAAAAGGTAAATTATTTAAAATCCTTACCATAAACTCCATATGTTCAGCTACAGTCAGATCGTCAATCGACAAGTCCTCTTGAGGTACGAATCCCGATATCCTAGCGATCAAGTCTGCTCCAGCGAGGCGACCATTTAACATTAAATAACCGGATATGGCACTCTTATCCCGCCTACTAATTGCAGCGAGTAGCGTTGTTTTGCCGGCGCCACTATGGACAAAAAAGCTATTTAGAAGTACTTAAAGAAAATATTTAAAAACTGGAAACCGGAGCAGGATTTGAACTTGTGCTAACTTTGTCGAAATTCTATACTTTTTACTGTCCTGTGGAGACATTTTTAAAAATTCAAATTTTATGATTTTTAAAGTGTGAATCTACACTAAGAAAAATACTTAAAAAATATATATGAAATTTTGATTATTACATGTTAATATAAACATATGTATGACATACATACATAGCGTGAATAAATTTGTGATGATATTAGATTTTTTTTTCCTATTTTAAATGTCAAGTTCGGCATCATTTATATTAAAAACATAGTTATTATAGACATGGATATTAACATATATTGATGTAAAAGAAACATATTAGTTAAAGTAAATCTAAGAAACAAAACAAATTGGTCTCTAACAAAAATTACAATTCATTGAGTAATGGGTAGGCGTTGGGTAAGCATAATAGTCATAGGTTCAAATCCCACTCAAAGAATTAAAAAACAGTATGATAATATTGATATTAGGTTATTATTAGTGTAAAGTCAATTTAACTTTGTAAGCTAAAATAAAATTAAGTTCTTATCAATTGAGAAGAGCTTTTAAATTTTTACAAATTGTTTCGAAAAAGATATATCAAAATTTGTGATATAATTATACGAATATGATAATTTGTATATATAATACGCAACATTGAGCCCTTGTTACGAAATCGGATGCCGAGCTTCTAGTAAGATGATCGTTTTGACCTTACCTCACTAACATGTTTCTGTTATACAGTATTGAATTTTCGAATCGTAGTAATATTCTTTATTTTATTAAATTGAAGTACAATTATAGATAAAAATAAACACAATAATAGAATTATTAAAAATAATTTTGTTGTAAGCAACTCTGTTTTTTTACTCAGACATTATGATATTGCAAGACAATATTATCATAATGCAATATTTTGTATATTGTACTAATTTTTTTAAGTTTTATCTCCACGCTAAAGTAAATGTGTTTAGAAAACATATAAAACAATTGTATGTGACTTGAAACCTTGAAAATATGTCTAATTACTTTACATAGGTCAACTTTGCTATTAGGTCATTATATACATCGATAATAAATTATTTTATTTTCAATTTATTCTATTCTTTACTTAGATTTTAAGTAATACCATGTTAAGTTATATCGAGAACCTACGTAAATTAGGGGCCCTTGGGCATTTATAGTAGATTTAAGTATATTTAAGTTCGCAGGCCGGAAACGGACCGCGTGTGCCTTCTTTAATCCAAACAAAACGAATTTTAAAATTATAAAAAGAGATTTCTTAAATAAATCAATATGGACAAAAGTCTATTAATTTAAAAACTTCAATTAGACATATCACTTTATATAGAAAATAACGATTCACAAAGAAATTCCATCGCATTTATTTAACAAAAAATATTGAAATTTAAAAGCTCACCTTGAACCCATTAAAGCCACCAAGTTGCCCGATGAAACGTAACCGCTCACTGGAAATAATATAAAGAACCTTAAAACTTGGATATAGCACAAGATATAATATTTTTTAAATAACACAAAATTTTGAATAATTTCTAAAGCATTTCTTTTCATTTACTTATCGTACATAAAAGAAGGGTCGATACAAATATCGAAAGTTCGGTATTTACATATTTTTTCAATTTTATTTATATATATATATATATATATATATATATATATATATATATATATATATATATATATATATATATATATATATATATATATATATATATATATATATATATATATATATATATATATATATATATATATATATATATATATATATATATATATATATATAAGAATAAAAATATAAATAAGAAGATATATAAATAAGTCAAATGTTATTTAAAGTAATTAAATTTTGGTTTTATTTTTCTTTCGTTAGTATGTATTGTAATACTATGAAGTGTAATTATGATAAACTCCTTTAGACATAGCTCTAGACCTAGAGCTATGTAACAATAAATTAGAATTGCCTAGATTTTTTAAAATTGTACATATAAGATAAATAAATAAATAACTGTAAATAAATAAATATACGGTTGACCTATAAAACAAAATAATTGTTACTTTTTATATATTGAAAGATCTGGTTAGCCCTGTTATTATAACGACGAGTAGAAATATAATTAATATAATGGATAACTGTTCAGGAAACAACGAAACTTGTTTAAAAATCTTTACATAAGCTTATATCAGCTTACACGTGAACTGTATCTTCGTATTGCGTAACTAACCTTCTACTCATTTCCAATGGTGTATATATTTTATTTTTATTACAACATTACATATTCGTTGGTTATAAAATTTTTGAGACACGTTAAGGAAGACTTGATGCTATAAATTATACCACGTGTATTAAATGATTGAAGCCATTTATATATATATATATATATATATATATATATATATATATATATATATATATATATATATATATATATATATATATATATATATATATATATATATATATATATATATATATATATATATATATATATTTTAGTTGCCACGCCCGCTGTCATATTAAATTATGAAATGCAACAAAAAGGCGTTCATTTTGATTTAGATTTTCTTGAAAGTTAATTAAATAATTTTACTCTATCGCAAACTAAATTACAATTATAAATATTATAAACAACCAACTCTGATCTAATTTCTTCTTTAATGAGATCCTTGCAATTCAAATGCAATTTCCTAAAATATTAAATTGCCTATACACATAATATAAAAATATTACACTTGGTTTAAATAAATATAAACGATTTTCTTGGATATAATTATGATTACCGCAAGTACATTATCACCAGCATAAATCATCTACAGTAATTAAGCTGCAGACTGTTATAGCGTATAAAGAATAACTTTACTTTGTATTTAAATTCTAGATAAGTTGTTAAAACGAAAATTAGCATAATTCGTATTTAAGTAGGCTGAGAAATGTTATGTATTCTTGCGCAAGAGTAGAACTAGTACAGGTTGTTTTCTTTTTTTTTTAATTTTTACGCTTTGTCTCGCGCATAGTTGGCCAGGCAGAGGAAACCGCAGAAAGTGGCATGCGCAGTATTGAAGTTCGCCACTCAACACGCAAAGCCTTGAAAGGCGAAAAGTGAGAGACGGAGTGTCTAAACACTAATTTAATTTCTTAAGTAACGTTTTTTTATAATTTGCGCTTTATCCAGGATGTAGGAAGGTAGAGAGAGAGTGAATCTAGTGATTATGTCTCCCTTTAGAAAAAAATAGTAACATTGCGAGCAGAAAAGTGGGAATGTTAATATTTTATGCGCCCTTTTTTGGAATCGAACCCGCAATAACTTGCAGTTCCACTCTGCCACATAAAGTAAAATTAAGTCAATTCAAAGATATTTGTACACTATATTTTTTGTATAAACTAGAAATATCAAGCTTCAAGGTTCCTATGCCTTTATATTAGTGTCCTTCCAAGCTGTATCATATAACACCCTTAACAAAAACCTCTGAGATAGTGTAAGTAACACCTCAGCACGGTCAAGGCTTTTCCACAATGTAATTGTACATAGTACAAATAAAAACATGGACTGCAAATTTTCATATATATATTTACTCTATATATATATTAAAAAATAGCTACAGTTATAGTTGCTTTGCAAAGAGCTTTTTCTTTTTTCATCTGTTACACTTTGCTGTCAAAAATAATTGATTGTTACTTACATTATATAAAAAATTATGAAGTTTTATAACCTTTTTATTAACAAGTTTCACCTGATTTTATTATGAAAGGCACCTACTGGCAATCAATCAATAATTGTCGTTATAAAAATGTCTTGAATCGTTATTTGAAATTACATTTATACATTTTCTCAATTTGGCTTTTATTATATGAAAAACATTTAGTACTGAATTTTGTTTCTATTTATTATAAATGAACATCTAAGTACATATAAATTGTTATAATATTAAAAATAAATAATGTAATAACTAAAGAATAGGTCATCTAAATAAATATAAAGTTAACTTTATCACTACAACTGACTACCAATGCACCGCCTTAAAATGCTAATCTACCATAAAAAAATCTCACTCCACTAACCTCCATGTAAAACTTTAACTTCTTCATACGTCGGTGATCTCCAAATACTTGTTTGGTGTTTCTTTTTTCTATACACAGACAGATCTTTCCAAGACAATGTTAAGTTTTCCGGTGAATCTCCAAGACCCGCCATCTCGTCGTCGTCCCAGTTTACCACTGCGCCTGTCAGTACATTACGCGTTGGTACTTTTAACCCGAGATCCTTCATTTTGAGGTTACGTCATTTGGTACTGTGAACAATTATGTTATATTATTATGTATAATTAAAATTTAATTACACTTAATTAATTATTTAGTGGAAATAGTGCCTAGTTTATATATGTATGTATATACAATCAACCTTAAATTGATTTCATTTAATATGTTATAAAAATATAAGCTTTCCTTATAAACAGTGCTCATACGATTGTTTCACGTTTCGGAAACACTTAAAATTCATTAACGTGTGAGACATTGGAATCAATGTATATGGAAAAATGAAGTTGTTAATATTTTAGGTAGAGTGTAATTGAACAATTGCATATTAAAATAAATATAACATATATTTTATATATCACGTTCTTATGTCTTCTAGAACGTTCTTAACTTTTGTTTTCGACGTATAGAGAGAATTAAATTCTTCAGTATATATATATATATATATATATATATATATATATATATATATATATATATATATATATATATATATATATATATATATATATATATATATATATATATATATATATATATATATATATATATATATATATATATATATATATATATATATATATGAAATATTGGACTATAATTGCTTTATTTATATTATACAAAAAAAATAGTCATTGAATATATTCTAACAAAGGAAAACGATATAAATGGCTGTAACTAATAATATACATCATAGCTTTAAAAGATTTACAAATAGCTTCAACCATTCAATTACGATTTCCTCTCCCATACAACACTTATCCGCTACGAGAGGCGTGTCAATTGGTCATATTAAGAATATTTCGGCTTCGGCAACATTAATAGCTTAGTTGCTAAGCGACCTTTTTGGTTATTATGTGTTATTATGAAATAAAAAGTTTTATTTTTTGACCACTAGTTGTATTTCTTCGTATTTCTCAATATAATGTGTGGTTTTGCTGTTAGGACTCTGTATATAGTATATAGTGAATATAATGAACTGCGTTCTGCTACCAAAAAATATATATTGAATAGTGGGTAGGGGTCAGCAATTGTGGAAGCGTGCTGAAGTGGAGGTTATTTATTAATTATTTACTTTATAGTCGGTTTTAGGAGAATAGAAATTGTACAGTACCTTATCTTCATAATTCACAACACAAACACTGATTGTTCCCGGCCGCCGTGGTATATTTCACATTAGTCTTCTTCGCTAGGGGTTACTTTCACTATTATCTTTTGTAGGTTTGTCTTTGTCAGGTTCAATATCAAGAGGGAATACACAAAAGGGAAATCAAATAAGGCTGAGGGAAAATCACACTGCTAATTAATATTAGATTCAGGAAGGACGTGCGCTCGCGCCGCCGTCTCACGTGCTACTTTTGCTACTTCTCGACAACTACTACTGACCGCTCGCGCCGGGAGTTGGCACAAGACTTAAAACTAGTCGGGGTTGCCATATATGAACAAACATAGCCCCCGCCCTAAACATCTAATGTTTACGAGAAAATGGGGGAAACTAACTAATAGGTAGACGAACTAATTTGGTTAAGGCTCTCTTTAGGATACCTGTCGATGTCTTAACATCGACCACACGCACAACACTATCTTTACCAGGATAAATTTGGGAAATGCGACCACGTCGCCACTGTGAAGGGGGTAAATTATCATCTTTTACGAGGACTAGCTCGCCTACTGTTGGAGGATTCACTGGATCAGTCCACTTCTGCCTAGTCTGCAGAGTGTATAGGTACTCTAACTGCCACCGCGACCAAAAATGTTGAGTTATCTGTTGCACTACTTGAAAACGGGTTAAACGATTAATTTTTACATTGTTATAGGGATACTCCGGCAAAGCACTAAGAGGTTGGCCAATCAAAAAAATGACCAGGCGTCAAAACTTCTAGATCGCCAGGGTCATTAGATAAGGGACATAACGGCCGGGAATTTAATACCGCTTCAATTTTAGCAAAAATTGTAGTTAATTCCTCGAATGTTAAAGGAGTTTCGCCAATCACTCTTTTAAGGTGGGTTTTCGCAGATTTAACGGCTGCTTCGAACAATCCTCCCCAATGAGGGCAGGCAGGTGGGTCAAATAACCAATTTATACCCCTTTTAGTGAGGGTATCACTAATATCAAGTTTATGTTTAACTAAAAAATCATAAACATCGCTTAAATAGTTCGAAGCTCCTAAATAATTTCTACCGCAATCTGATCTTATTAAACTAGGGAGACCGCGACGGGAAACAAAACGAGAGAATGCAGCGATAAAGGCTTCGGTTGATAATTCTGAAACTACTTCAAGGTGGACTGCCTTTGTAGAAAGACACACGAAAACACAAAGGTAACTCTTTACTAATCTTTTATTTCTAAACACCTGGGTTTTGGTCAGGAATGGGCCGGCAAAATCTGTTCCAACACCATCAAAGGCACGGGTAGGAGTAACACGATCTCTAGGGAGTTCACCCATAGGAGGTTGAGATGTGGCAGTTTTAAGGCGATAACAAGGGAGGCACTTAAAAATTACATTCTGGATAGCTCTGCGAGCAGACAATATCCAGAACTCACGGGATAATAAAGCTTGAAGAGCATTGGCTCCAGCATGACAATTTTCTACGTGGTAATGGGATATCAATAAGGTAACAAAATGACACCTTTGAGGAAGGAGCATAGGATGACGAGCATCGTAAGGAAGATTAGAGTTTCGTAAACGACCACCGACTCTGATGATTTCTTCTTTGTCAAGAAAGAGTGAGAGTCGTCTTAGGGAAGACCGCAAGGAAACGCCACGTTTTAACAAACTCAGCTCATCAGAAAAACAATAAGACTGTACTATTTTTACTAAATACAGGAGTGCATGCTTTCTTTCTTGGGTAGATAAAGATACAGATAGCTCAACGGGTAAGTTTCGGGTTTTATTTACAAATCTCAACATATAACAGGTCACGCCAATTAATTTTGTAAAGGAACTAAAACGTTCAAGTAAGAATAATGGATCAGGTGCAGGTAAGGAAGTAGTGGTTAACAAACAACGAAGTCCGGGAAGATTAGGATCAGAATCAGTATTAGACTCTGCAACGGGCCACTGGGTGTGAGGAAGTAATAACCAGGTACAGGACCACCATAAATAATTTTTAAGTAAGGTTGATGCTGTTAATCCACGGGATGCACAATCGCTCGGATTCACATTACCAGGAATATGCCGCCACTCTAATTGAACTTCTGAGCAGGATATCTGGGAAACTCGATTGGCTTCAAAGGTTTGTAAGTTATGAGGAGGGGTCTTAAGCCAGGCCAACACAATTTTACTATCGGTCCAGGTAGTGATGGAGTCTAACTGGATTGACTTTCGTAATTCAGGGACAACATGATTAATTAATTTAGTAAGCAGGGTAGCACCAAGTAATTCTAATTTAGGTATAGTCAATCGGGTACGTATAGGGGCTACTTTAGTTTTAGAAATTAGGAGATGAACTGAACACTGGCCTGAAGGATTTTCTGCTCTTAAATACACTACTGCGGCAAAGGCGGATTCTGACGCATCACAGAAACCATGTATGGAATAGGAAAAGGAACTGTCAGTAAAGACACGCCGCGGGATTGAAATATCTTTAACACACTCAAGGTTTCTAATAAAAAGGTTCCATTCTAGGGTTAGCTCAGGGGTAAGTACATCATCCCAGGAAAGGCCAGACAACCACAATTTCTGTATAAATAATTTTGCTTTTAATACAACAGGGGATATCCAACCGCAAGGATCATAAATTCTGGCTATTAAGGACAAAACCTTGCGCTTTGTGACTGTCTCAGTAGGTTGAAATGAAAAACGGTAAGTAAATGCATCACTGGTGGGGTTATAAAGGACACCGAGGACTGCAAATGTTTGAGGGTTATCAGGGTCTTGAAAAGAGTGAGACAGCTGCAGATGATCTGAAGGTAAGTCTGCGAGAAGTTCAGGTTTGTTACTAATCCATTTCCTAAGCTCGTAACCAACACAAGTCATAATATTCTCAAGTTCAGATTTAAGGATACGAGCATTTTCAAGGGAATCCGAACCAGTAAGACAGTCATCAACGTATACATCATTCTCTAGGACTGCAGCAGCTTTGGGGTAAGTATCACGTTCCTGCTCAGCTAACTCTAATAATGTACGCATTGCAACGTAAGGACTAGAACGCAAACCATAAGTTGTAGTATTTAGGGAATAGGTGAGTAAGGGATCAGAAGGGGATTCACGCCATAAAATAAGTTGGTATTTACGATCATCCTGATGTACCCACGACATACGGAACATCATGCGTATGTCTGCCACAAACACAACGACATGCTTACGAAAGTTAAGGAGGATTAGACTAATGTCCTTTTGTAATTTAGGACCACTATGTAGGCACTCATTAAGTGAGATACCGTTAGACGAGGGACAACTACCATCAAAAACAACACGTATTTTAGATGTGTCTCCGGTCTTAAAGACACCATGGTGGGGAATAAAGTAATGTTCACTGGGTAAGGGGAAGGGATAAGCACTCATATGATTTAACTCAATATACTCACGCATAAAAGAAATATATTTATCACGTAATTTAGGGTCCGCGTTTAAACGCTTCTCGAGGCCAAGGAAACGACGGATAGCTGTAGGTTTAGATTCTCCAAGAGTAGGTCGATCGTTCAGGAAGGGGAGTCTCACAATGAACCGACCGTCAGTGTGACGGGAGGTTGTACTTTTAAAAAATATCTCACACACGTTATCTAAGGGGTTAGCAATCATGGTTTGAGGGGTCTCTTCAACCTTCCAGAATTTCTCGATGAGACGGGTAAGGATATTCCAGTCATGGGGGGCTCTAATTCACCATAATCGGCAGCGACTGGACCGCAAACAATATAACCAAAAATTGTAGGTAAAGCAGTAAGGCCGTTAAAGTTAAATATTTTATCTTGTAATAAAAGCGCGCCGAATACGTCAGCACCCAATAGTATATCTATCGGGCCAGGCTTATTATAGGTAGGGTCAGCAAGGGAAAAATCACTACTAGGAAAAAACACAGACTCAGGGAACTCAAACTCAGGATGCATACCGGCAATCACATCTATAACTATAGCAGAGGTTGACACCTCAGGGAAGGAATTATACAAAGGTTTAAAACACAGGGAAATAGAACCACGGGAAACCACTAAAGGAATATTACCTATGCCACGTACAGGGGCACAGGAGGGGGAGATGGTCAAATTGAGGTAATTAATAACAAGATCGGTTGTAATGAGGCAACCCTGGGCACCGGTATCACATAAGGCACGCGCTTCAATAAAATAGCCACTAGCAGTTTTAACGTGTAATTTAACAGTAGGCAATAATATAAGGGAATTGGGTGAGATATTCAGGCAAGGGGAAGGGGGAGTAATACAAGTATCTAGCTATGTGGGTCTATCTTCTCTATTATAGGAATTATCACGATATCTTATATCATTTTCAACCTGTCTAGGTTGGGGCGGAGCATTTTCTCTGGGGGGAGAAGCTCTCTGGGAATGTCGTTGGGGGGAGCGCTGGAGTTGCGAAGGGGAATATTTCTTATGCTGGCCCCCGCCCATATGGGGACCGCGGGTAGAAGAAGGACAGGTACGCGGATAATTGCGTTTATTAAATTTGGAATTATAATTATACTTGCGATTGGATGAGGTGGGATACACTGGGTTACGGGAATCATTAAAACATAGCATAGTGTGATGGGATGAGCGACCGCAGGTTGAACATTTGTAGTCCCGCTTGCACATAAGAATTGAATGTTTGTCCAAACACCTATAACATAACCGGGAATGTTTTACAAATCCCGATCTATCTCTAGGATTCATAGCTCTAAATTCGGGACATTCACGGAGGTAATGGGAAGAGGAAGCACACAGGTAACATTTTTTACTATTATTTATAACATTTTTTATTTTCAACATTTTTTGTCTATTATCTAATATAGGGGAGGGAGGAGCCGCAAAGTAAGTATGTTTAGGTACAGTACTTTTAAATTTCGTCAGGTTAGAATCTACAAGGGAGGTGTTGCCAACGTTGTCATGGTGACGACATTCGTCTTCCAAAAAGGTAATAAGATTTTTAAAGGTAGGTAATTCATTAGCGTCACCGCCATAACAACGCTCAAAACGGGATTTCAAATCAGAGGGAAGCTTAGTCAAACATATATGTACTAACATATAAGACCAATAGGATACGGGTAAATCTAAGCGCTCTAAACAGCGATAGGCAGTTAACAAGGGGTTCAAAAAGGCCGCGCGCAAACCTGTAAATTTATTCGAAATCTCCGGCAGGGTAAGTATCTGGGTTATGTAGGTATCAGCAAGAACCCGTGTATTGTGATATCGCTGTTTCAGCAACTCACGAGCAACTTCATAGTTGCCTTCTTCAATTTTTAAATGTAGCAACAACCGCTTAGGTTCATCTGCTAAGGATCCAACCAAGTACTGTAATTTCATTGTGGGGGTTAAATGGTGTTGGGAATCTACTACACTGTCAAACTGATCAATAAAACTTATCCAGGAATCAGGACGTCCATCAAACTTAGGAATAGGTAAATCAGGTAATCTATTATAAGGAGTTCGCTCAGTAATATTTCTACTACTCATTCTTACGGGTGTACTGGCCATGACAGGATCAACTACGGGAGCAGGTGGGCGCAACTCTAACTGACGCACCCGGAGGTCGTCTATTTTCTTATTTACTAAACGCACTTCTTTTTTTACATAACTAATTTCTTGGTAATCGATAGCCGGGTCTAACCCACCCAGGAGCACTGAGGACGCGTTTACAAATGAATTACAATGAGAATCTAAATCCTTGAACCTAATTAATAACCTAGGTATTTCAGATGTACCAAGAAGTTCCGAGGTATCGGCAATCCAATCGGAAACAAAGCGTACCACACCTATATTTTTTCTATATTCTGCGCTTTCCGTATATAAGGAACATTTTACTGTTTCATCATGAGTAGCCATTGTAAATTATCAAGTAAACCAATAACTGAACTAAAATATTAAAAATTAATAAACTCGTAATAAATAATGAACCCACTACCAACGGGCGAGATCAGAAATCAAGTAAACAAATAACTCAACTAAAATATTAAAAAATAATAAACTCGTAATAAACAATGAATCCACAACAGCTGGCGAGATAAGAAACCAGTTACGGTCAAGTTCAGGGACGCGTCGCATCTACATATATCGCAATACAACAAAATAATATCATATACAATATGACTACAATTAAAGCTTAAGTTTCATTTAAATAAAAATAAAAAAAAAAGGGTAACAATAAAATTGTAGGGATAATATTTTAAAGTAAGTTAGTTTTTTAAGGAAATTATATTAAAATATTTTAACTAACTTCAATTATAATTTAAAACGGGATAGGTAATAACGTATAGGCGTAATATTATAAAATATATGTAACCATATTATGTGTACTTATTATATTTTATATTTAATATATAAAATTATATTCAATATTTATTTATATATTTTACACATTATACATTCACCCTACACAATTATATATTCAATATTATATGTATAAAAATTTCATATAACATTATTTTTTAAACAACTCGATGCGAACACGTTTTAAAAAGGTTAGGAAATCAAATTATATTGTAATTATGCGTTAGGTACCAAATTAAGAGCCAAAATACCAAAACGGGAGAATAACACTGTAATCAAAGGGACTCAGGGGCATCAAACTACGCTATAATCAGGGGGACTCAGAGGGATTAAACCACGCTATAATTAAGGGGGCCCAGAGAGATGAAAACCACGCTCTGCTACCAGAAAATGTATATAGTATTTATATATAATGAAACTACGCTCTGCTACCAGAAAATGTATATAGTATATAGTGAATATAATGAACTGCGTTCTGCTACCAAAAAATATATATTGAATAGTGGGTAGGGGTCAGCAATTGTGGAAGCGTGCTGAAGTGGAGGTTATTTATTAATTATTTACTTTATAGTCGGTTTTAGGATAATAGAAATTGTACAGTACCTTATCTTCATAATTCACAACACAAACACTGATTGTTCCCGGCCGCCGTGGTATATTTCACATTAGTCTTCTTCGCTAGGGGTTACTTTCACTATTATCTTTTGTAGGTTTGTCTTTGTCAGGTTCAATATCAAGAGGGAATACACAAAAGGGAAATCAAATAAGGCTGAGGGAAAATCACACTGCTAATTAATATTAGATTCAGGAAGGACGTGCGCTCGCGCCGCCGTCTCACGTGCTACTTTTTGCTACTTCTCGACAACTACTACTGACCGCTCGCGCCGGGAGTTGGCACAAGACTTAAAACTAGTCGGGGTTGCCATATATGAACAAACAGACTCTACTTTTTCATAATAAAATAACAGAGTTATATCAATTGGGCTATTCTCGTGCGATAGTTAATATAGAAGAGAGCAACTTTAAGTAACAAAGCTCTTATTATTTTATTAACAGCTGACATTTCGGTTTAAATTTGAAATATAATATCATAAAGAAGTTTACATTACAAATAGGCTCTGCTGATTTGAATAATTAAGCATTAATTTCAATATTAAATATTTTTGTAACAATAAAATAATAAAATATTTATTAATTTAAATATAACTATACTACTTAAATACAGAGTTTGACTGCTTATTATTAAATTAATAATATTTTTATTTGAAACAATCAACTTTTTTAATGAAAATGAAATAATTAAAATATTTAAAAAAATATATACTTTGTCAAATATCGTTTTTTTGTTTGGGTATGTTTTTGATTCCTAAGAACAGTTCTTTGGTAGCATTATATCGACGATACACGCTAATATTCTGAACATTACTACTTGCTCGTGGATACGAATCCGCAGCCAATTAATTTATATTATGCAATATATATATATATATATATATATATATATATATATATATATATATATATATATATATATATATATATATATATATATATATATATATATATATATATATATATATATATATAAATATATATATATATATATATATATATATATATATATATATATATATATATATATATATATATATATATATATATATATATATATATATATATATATATATATATATATATATATATATATATATATATATTGTTTTAAAGAAAACATAATTTTGTAAACTCAGAGTCCCAAGTTACGTCAAAATTCAACTTTGTTTAGTGATAAACAAAGTTTTCTATTTACAAAAAGTTATGTTAATTTGATAGTGTGTAATTCAAAAATAAAAGCCGAAACTAGTTTAGAAGAATGCGTAGATGATTTCCAGTTGTGTAGCAACTCTATAGTGTACCCAATGCCTTACAAATAAAAAAAATATTTAAGTGTAATATTTACATAATATATTCAATTATCTCTTTTGTATAAGGATGTGATACAATAAGTTGTACTTAAGTTCTAATTGTTGTTGTTTTAAATAGTATTTAAAGTACATAGAAAATGATGATCGCATTATTGCGTCAATTATATACAAAAACATATCTGAAGTTGTATACAACGTAAAATGATATATTTTAGACAAAAATTTAATATCGAAATCTACAGTAATTCTTCTTCAAAGTTGAAAACGAACTTTTAGCAATCCCGTTTGTATTCGAACACTGTCACATCGCAGGAAAGTAGCCTTGTTCTAATTTACATAATTTTTATTTTTAAAATCATATTTAATAAATCACAAATAATAACAGTAGCAACTCCAAATGCAAATGAAGCTTTAGGTAGGATGATAAATATGATATTTAAATAATTGTGATGTTTTTGATAAATTTAATTTGCGAGTAAAAAGGTGAATAGAATAAGAGTAGATGTATGCAATTTTCCCTGTAATTTACTTATAAATTAAAATAAATTAAACAATTTAAAATTTTTCTTTATATGTACAGTTAGCTTGTTTGTATTTTTCGTATCCTCGGTCAGATCAGATGTTAATTTCTTACAAATTGCGGCTAAAATGAAGCGTAAATGCCCGGGTTTTTTGATTGCCTTGCATTGAAGTTTGTCGGTGCTACACCATTCTGTAGAATAATCGTTTTTATGTGTGTCGACTATAAAACTATAAGTGTTGTGTTTGGTTGTGTTTATGTATTTTATGTTAAATTACTCCTACTGAACAATATTTCAAAAATTCTCCAATTTGGGCAAAGACCGCGAAAAAAAGAGCGAACCAAGTTCCCATTTGCTTAAATGAAAAAAAAAATAACTTTAATGGTATCTAAGACTTATCACTGTAATAATAGTTAGTAGTCTAACATAACAGTAGTAATAATAATAAAAAATATATTTATATTATTGTCAAAATATCGAAAATTTAGATGCAACTTGTTTTTGTTGACCTTACGCAACATATTTAAATAAAAAACAATAATTATCAGAACTATATAATAAACCTGTTTTAAAAGGTGGTGACGTAAAATTGAAATAAGACTGTTTCGAAATTTTGTTTTTATAATCTGTCCAATTGATTATAATCTGTTTACATCTGTTGGTAAATAGTGATTCCTTTTTTTTAAAAAAGCTAAGCTGTCACCGCATGTCGTCGACCTCGAATAGTGTTACCGATGACTAGACGAGGAAATCAATAAGTTTACGTTTCCCATCTTAATTAAATTAATACAAGTGTTCAATTAGAACTTATATAGTAAATACTGCTTTTTTATATTTTACTTTACAATTTATAATACTAGTTTACAGATTAAATATTGGCTCTTATTTAATTATAATATATTATATATTTTTGTAGGGTTTTACACTTATCACATTAACATCATTATCATAATATTTTAAACAGTTAATCTTGAAGTTTGAAACGTCAAATTTGGTGCATAAGTCTGCATTTGGAATAAAAAAATATATCTAAAAAATATTTCTGCAAACCTTATCGATAACGTAATTAAGATATTGTGAATTACATAAATATTTACCAACAAAATGATTAAATTGTTACAAAAGCTTGTTTTATTTTTTTTATTTTTCATCCCACACGGTGGCCTTAATTTGAAACTGATAAGAAAAACGTGAAAAGATAAATATATATATATATATATATGTATATGTATATATATATATTTACTATAACATGTATAATGTAGAATATGGAATGTAAATTATTTTACGGGTATAAAAAAATACTAGAAGCAATAAAAAACTATTTTTTATCATTCTAACAATAGCAAGACATATCTGTTATTCCTATAATACTTTTTTACAACTAGTGCGAAGTGGGATCCCCAATGCCACTGGTCGCTTGAAATATATTAAATAAAAGGTACACTAAGTATGCAATGCCTCGAATAAGACGGAAAACGGGGACGGAGAAAGCAGGGACTAAGCAACGGAGTGTCTTAACACTAGGTTTAAATGGATCCTGCAGTTCCCTCTGCCTACCCAGCTATACGCGGGATAAAGCGTGAAGAAAAAAAAAAGTTCATTGTAACAACAATTTCTAAGCCATGTTCTGTAATTACAGCATGGTGTTACAAATAGACAATGATAATTCCACTAATATATTTTAATGGTACAAGCCTTACAAACTTGCGGTTTGAAGGATTTTCACTTTGCGGTAAAGTTTCTTTACTATATCATTTTACTTGCAAAGTTTAATATTGGTATTGGCCATTGGGATATGGGATTATAGTCCGTATTATTAACTTTGTACAGGTTATTTCGGTGCCTGAATGCTTCTATGAAGATTAATGAAGTTAGTATGCTTAACAGTTAGAATATGGAATGCATGAATATCTTGTGGGTACAAGAAAATACTAGAAGTAACAAAAATCTATTTTTTATCGATTTAACTATACGTAATAAATAAATGCACTAATATAAGTAATTAAAATAGTAATAAAACATTTGCGTCATGTACTGTACATACTGTCGCAAGTGTTTTCATTTGCGCAGATTATAACGTGAAACGCAGTGCAAATGCAAATTAAATGAAATCCTTTCGTAGTGATCTAATATTGCCTTCAATGACTGTACTTGAAAATATATATATATATATATATATATATATATATATATATATATATATATATATATATATATATATATATATATATATATATATATATGTATATATATATATATATATATATATATATATATATATATATATATATATATATATATATATATATATATATACATATATATATATATATATATATATATATATATATATATATATATATATATATATATATATATATATATATATATATATATATATATATATATATATATATATATATATATATATATATAAACTGTACTTACTTTTAAAAGAGTAAACAATTTCAATTTTATATTTCAGATTATTTTAGAAATATCCAATTGAAAATGAATTAATGATGTTTAATGATGACGTTTTATTGCACGTGTGTTTATGCATATTTTTTTTCAATATATATGTGCTTACAATATTTATGACAGAAACCATAAGCTTTAATCAAGTATAATTGTAAGAAAGTGAGAGGTAACCACGGACCTCGAATAACCACGCAATTTTTTTTAAGGATAGCGACGTCGATAATACAAAAAAGTGAACTCAATTCATTTTGGAAATCGAAGTAATTGGTAGCGGCCGGATATTACAAAAGAATACTGTTTATTTAATATTTAACTTATTTTTTAAATTTCATATTTAAAAAAAAATAATTTTTAAATTTAAGAAAAAATAATTAAAATATCTTTATTTTATCTCTTTATGTACTAAAAATCAATAAAATATTATATTTACGCACGACATACGACAGTAGTAAACACTGGAATGGAGTTCGTCATAGAATAAATAAGTTCGCAAGTAGTTCTAAGTGCCGCAAAGGACGTTAGAATATTAAGAATTTAATGATACTTAATGATAAGAAAAATGATTGCGATTATAATCTCTAAAGGTACAGTAGGAACAGGACGGGATAGGACAGTAGGATACGCGAATTAGTGATGTAATAGATAATTCAACATCCAACATCCTACTTACTAAGTGTATTATATATATATATATATATATATATATATATATATATATATATATATATATATATATATATATATATATATATATATATATATATATATATATATATATATATATATATATATATATATATATATATATATATATATATATATATATATATATATATATATATATATATATATATATATATATATATATATATAGTTTGTATTTTATTTAAATCTTGGATTTCTTAAGCGTATTATTTATTTCTATAGCTAAAATGAAGCGCCATAATATATGAAACCGCCTATACAAAATCATACTGAAAACTGTTCCATACAAATAATGTTTAAAATACAATTTTATTTATCAGCAATTAACGTGAAAGAAAACAAGTTGCTCATTATACGTATAAAGATAAAAAAACCTACAAGAGAAATGGTACTCGTTAGCGTGCAGTAAGCGAGTTGCAAGTCCTGGAATATTTAAGATAACACACTAATGGACATTGAAAAGTATCGACCAAATTTCAGGTTCAGATCTCAGGAGAATTAATTCTTTAATAAACAATATTTTAGTTTTAACACTTTAGTGGTGTAAAAGAAAATATAAATATGAACAACGTATGGCGGTGAACGGAGTGTCTTAACACTAGGCTCCTTATGCCTACGGTTCCTTTTCTTGAACTTTTTAAATTGTTCCGATTCGCATAAAAACAATGTGTGCTTTGATAAAAGCTCTTTCTAAATAAAGTTCATAAAACGTGAAATGTGCAGCGTCACTTGCTTTTTTACTTCCAAGCTATGAACATTAATAGATAATTATTGGTAATATTGACATAGGCATAGAGTTTGTCTATACAATAGTTAATGCCTTAAATCAAACGTAACCTCTTAGTAGCACCTCTTATTTTAGCTTTAGTACCTCTTATTGGATTAATAGAAAATGAAATTATAGTTTTTATAGTTAATATATAAACTCATAAAAATATCTGCATAGGAAAACAAAAAACTTAACAAAAGCCTTCCAGTTTTTTCAGCCTCTATTTATTATGAGACCTGTCCGCCTTCCTTCGAAGTGGTAAAACGTAGAATAATAAGAATGTCTTATCAAAGACTTTTAATTATATATTAAATAAATATGTAAAGTTTTATTAGTGGAAATCTACTTAGTCTTATGTATTAGCATGAGATATAAGAATAGCGACTCTAGTGGCTAATTTGTATAAAATAAATTACAATAACAGAGATATAAAAATTCGATTAGTATTTAATATAATGAAATATTAGAACGGCTCAGCACGTTTAAGAGCCGGTTTTTGCTTTATGAATATAGTGTTTTAATCATAATTAAAAATTAATTCATCCCGCTGTGTGGGAATCGAATCCAGTACCGTCGTGCTTCTAGGACGTTGTATAGGTAATGATATACGAAATTGATTCAAGGCAAAACTATATAGATACATTACACATAGTATATCAAACTGTCGTTTGTCGTTTTAAGTTATGCAATAAACATAAATTTAAATTATCAAGACAATAAAATATGAGAATTCTATACTTAATAAGTAATATTAAAATATTTCGTTAGCTTTTCCTTATTAAATTTTTTATATATATATATATATATATATATATATATATATATATATATATATATATATATATATATATATATATATATATATATATATATATATATATATATATATATATATATATATATATATATATATATATATATATATATATATATATATATATATATATATATATATATATATATATATATATATATATATATATATTCCTTATTTTTACCATTTATTTTTACGATCAATATGATTGACACGTTTCTCGTTTTATTTCATCAATATATTGAACAATGCAATAAAACTATTACCAAGCTAGACTAAATAAAAATAAAAAAACAATTCCTGTTATAAGTTTGGAGGTTCGATAATCAAGAATACCAACGTGTTATAAGAATCATAAATTAATAATAAAAGGTTACTAAAAAAGTCGCATATATATTAATTGTTAGCTCAACCGAATGAAATCTGATGTTTCGTAACTTAAGTGGCGGTAATTGTAACTTCATTCATTCAGTTAAAAATTGTAGAGAGTTCAAGAATTAGATCATTCATTCTATGTTTTTATACTACAGATAATCTATAATTTTATAATGTGATCAAAATAAACTAAAATTAACAAAAAAAAATATTTAAATTTTAACGCCTCCATGGCAAAGTAGAAAATAGTAAACTATATAATTACAAGTTAAGAGGCTCTACGCGTGGGAAAGTATGTATTCAGAGTATTTTATTACTTTTTTTAACATTGTTAAGTAAGATATGTCGTTCAGAGCCGCCATCCATTCGGCTCGTTAAGTTTAAATTGGAGGTAGCGCAACACGTTTTATACATTTTGTAGGTTTTTAAAGCACTATAGTC
>JAZFAU010001172.1:0-20569 GCA_037178615.1 Dione vanillae
GTTTTAGTGAGTACAATCTCACATAACCCGGCCTCCCCCCAGGGAGTCGGGTATCTATGAAGATTTCCCCCTGCGTCAGCAAAAAAAAAAAAAAAAAAAAAAAAAAAAAAAAAAAAAAAAAAAAAAAAAAAAAAAGGGATAGAGCGTGAAGTTAAGTAAGTAAGTAAGTATAATTATTAATAAAATATAATTATATTAAAGTAAAGTAATCATTAACCTTGTATTAATTTTAATAATTTTATATGAGAACATCTGAAACGTCAACGACTTATATATGAATGTAATAACAACTCCAGCTACACGGAGAGCGGTGGGAAGAATAGATTTAAGCTATTGCCTATTTTAGTCTATAGAGAGACTAGAGAGTAGACACTCTATTCTCCACTTTAGGGCCAAATTGAATTGCTCTCAAAATCAACTTTTTTTTATATTTCGACATTGAACATTACTTACACAACTACACAGAAATGGTACCCATATAATTTGAAAACACATCTTTTGACCAATAAGAAATCTGTTCACTTATAGAACAATGGAGATCAATTAGTTTATTAATATTTAGTGTACTTCTGACATTATTTACTAAACCTATTTAATAAGTCACATTAGTAACCGCTTTCTGCATTCCTAGAGTGACAGAACCAAAGGAACTACGAGTATAATACTTTTATATTACATTTTCTTTCATTATATATCAGAATTGAGATATCAGATACATTAAAAATGATACAATATGCTAGTGAATTATGTAAAGTCATTCTTGTTAGTGCCCCTCCTTCAGCAGTCTGCTACACACTGGGTGAATGTTTTTAGGACATTCTTGGATTTATCATTTTATGAAACTAAAAATTTGAGGACCATCGTGACGCAGAGGCGTAAGTGTCTGCCCGTAAACGCGACGGTTTCTGGGTTCGATTCCCACTCGGGGAGGATGGATTTTTCTATTTCCATTTTCTTCGCCCTAGCAACTAGGCAAAGCGCAGCGTTGATTTCAATTATTTCCGCCACCCAACACGCAATGCCTCGAAAAAGGCGGAAAGCGGGGACGGAGAAAGCAGGGACTAAGCAACGGAGTGTCTCAACACTAGGTTTCCTACAGATCCCTCTGCCTACCCTGACATGTGCGGGATAAAGCGCGAAGCTATAAAAAAAAATTTGAAAACTTTGGCTAATGTAAACATCTCAAACATTTCACTAATTTGAATTATTTGAATTTTTACTTAATTTTATTTACTTTATATTCTCATAAATATTTCTTCATTATTTATTCTTCGTTCTTCTTCACCCCACTCATTTGTAACAGATCTTACCAAACTAAAATAGTTAATGTAAAGTCGTACATAAAATACTATTGGATAACATTTGCATCACGATTTTCATAGTTCCGTACCTCAAAAAGGATCTTATACAACAACTTTGTTGTACGGCAGTGTGTTCGTATGTTTTGTAAAGTTCGTTAATTCTGTAACGCAATCAACGAAGGACGTTCATTTGTGCTCAATCAAAATATATTGAGTATTTCCTGTTAATCCAACCAACAAATAAATTTTAAAAATATCAGTCAAGCGCGACCAGTACTCACGTAACGAGGGCTCTGTACCTATTTCAAGATTGTAGGTTCCGCTAAGGAAAATACTACTTATAAAAATTGACAACTTTAAATTTACAATTGTATCTACTCATTTTCTATGAAATAAACTGCAAATACAAGTTTGTAATGGTTTCTTTTCTACGTAAAATTTATAAATGATCAACTTTGAGACAGCTTTTTCTCTATTATATATAGGCTAGGCTTATGAAACACAACTTATAAGTATCTACAAACTTAACTTTGTATACACGCTCATATATTTTGATTGCGTTGAGTTAGAAGTTTTAATTTTTGTTCTGCTTCAAGAAATTGTTTACTTAGACATTTGTCATTAATTTTAGATTGATTCTTCCACGTGATTTGAAGAAAAGCGTCTTAAAAGACGAAAAAAGAGATATACAGCGGCAAACAAAATGATCTTATAATGGTTTCGTTCTTTCCTTTTAGGTACGGAACCCTAAAAGAACCCAAAAAGGTAAAATGAAATTGGTTAATTACACAACTAAACATTTTCACCTTTGTCCACAATTTAATAAAGAGAACACTCAATGGGTAAGTCAGACTAGCTCCTGACAAGTTTATGAGATAAAGACACTTTCACAATAGATATCTTGTTTTCAAGCGAAAAGAAGATATCAATATAAGATAGTAGTATTTAAAAAAACAGCATACCAGCCCTGTCTATCCCTTTCTTCATATCTTGAATAGTTCAATTCGATTCTTATAGGACCCTAAATTTACGTAAGCCCCGAATTAAGACGACAGTGACCCGAATTATTTTCATTATGAAAGTTTTCAGTAAACACATTCAAATCGTAATAAAATTTATAACTTTTATTGTTCCTATGTTTGAATATATAGTATATATTATGTATATATTTTATCTCAGTAACACTTTACAGTATACAGAAACTAAAAATCAAACAAAAAAAATTAACATAATTAACTTTAAGTAATAATAATAATTATCAATAACTTATTTTATATACATAATAACTTTGAAATAAAACGACAAAAAACCAACTTACCGTTATGGATGATCGCCAAAAATACGAAAAATCCAAGGCCGTAAATCATGTCTCCTGTTCCACCATCAGCTCACATCTGAGCTGGATTTGCTAAGTATTGTAACATCTATATGTAACTAGTATGTACCGACATACGTCTGTGTATAGAGAGATTGGGCCAAGCCTAACAGGATGCCACTAGTTTAGCCAACGGAAGATCACAATTTGGATTATTAGTCGATTACAGCGAGATTTTGACACCGATTTTAATTCTGACAAAAATATGTATATATTAATATATCAAAAATATATTATATATTTTATTAAACATATAATTTCTTAACTTACTAAACTCACACATATATATGTGTGTGTGTATAATGTGTTGTGTATTCAGAAAAGGATTTTAAACATTAAATCTGGCATATATATATTATAATTACAAGTAAAAGTCATAGTCATTAAAAACTTTTAATAAATATTACAATTCAAACATAACAGTATTTAAAACTAAAGAGGAATCGGCCTTATTAACAAAGAAATAAATAAATAATAGTATTGTGTGTCATAATGAAAGAAAATCTCACATATTTTCATCTTTATAGAACACGTCCTGAATCAAAATTGTTGTCGAAAAACCTCTGC
Source organism: Dione vanillae (assembly GCA_037178615.1). Classification (NCBI taxonomy): domain Eukaryota; kingdom Metazoa; phylum Arthropoda; class Insecta; order Lepidoptera; family Nymphalidae; genus Dione; species Dione vanillae. The sequence continues at coordinate 3,244 of JAZFAU010001172.1, forward strand.
CTTTTTGAATTTGGTTATTTTGACTCTAGGTTCATTTTGCTTACAAGGTGAAAATATGATATGATTTGATTTATATATATATATATATATATATATATATATATATATATATATATATATATATATATATATATATATATATATATATATATATATATATATATATATATATATATATATATATATATATATATATATATATATATATATATATATATATATATATATATATATATATATATATATATATATATATATATATATATATATATATATATATATATATATATATATATATATACGTGTGTATGTGTTTCAGTTAATAAGGCCACGGTTACTTAAGGCAGTGTGGAATTAACATCCATTTACATATCATTGCTAAGTCATTTTCATAACACTAATTGATATGTTTAAAGCAAAATGCTTTACTAATCAGTCCCTAAGACTATGATATAGAGGATTGATAATAAATCTGTTTTATAAGAAAAGGTTTCATTTAATCATTCTACAAAGTGTCACTTTGGTTTCTAGCTTTTTTTCTCTTCGTAATGTTTATAAATAAAAGCTAACTAATGTTTTACTACAAAGTACATTATATAGTACAATGCGAATATCTTTTAACATAGCCTATTATGTCAATCGCACATTTTTTTTCAAAGGCTTATATTAAAAAGAAATATTCAAAATCGAAAGGTTATCTAAAACCTTAGTATAGCAAAAGTGAGCAGCATGAGTACAGTGGCTGTGACGGGAGCACTTGCAGAATTGCATCCGTCTTCTAAACAGGAGCAGACCTCCTGTCTACCACCGAAGCCTGAGCGTTGGTAACAGCGACCCTGGAAACGGATTCAGTTAGTAAATTTAATTAAATTCAATTATAATTGAAGATTTAAGACAACTAAATCGTGTCATCAATCACATATTATATACGTAAATGGAGGAGGAGGTGGAGGAGTGCTGCTGATGACCGTAAACGGTATTATTGTATTCATACCCCACTAAGTGGTAAGATTTTTACACTCTGGTAAGCCAGTGGGTTGAGTTCCTCCACTTAACACCTAGTGTTTTGACACAGCTCTTTCCATATTTCAAAGTGAGAAAGCGTAAGCAAGCAAACAAAAACATTCATTCAATTATAAATGAATACATAGAAATATGAACTATTTAATATTATTTTAGAAAATATATACAATTTAAACTTAACAAAATTGAAACCCACGCCTCTTGGGTACCATACTTATAGCTTATACTTAGCCCATAGGGTTATTAGAACTTATTTTTACATATTTTAAGAGATACACAAGACGGCCGTAGGTTCAATTCTTGCGAAGTACAATTTCTAAATAATATTTTAACGTGTAAAATAATATATTTTACCTTGTAACTGCTCTCATCCCAACCGCAACCTCTAATAACGCGACTATCAGGCGGCATTCCGTTCATCTCGAACTCCACTACTTGAGATATTTTCCGGCACATCGTGTCTTTTGGGCCGCAGGGGAGTCGCAGCGAGTCGGGAAGCTTGTTCATTAGACAACGCGAGTCGTTGTGACTGTTGCATTGGTAACAGGTTATTGCTAGACCTGGGTTACATATGTTTTAAGTTAGTAAATGGATATTTGTTTGTAAACCTTATAGGGTGAGGAAGAGCTTTAGAGTGTGATAGTGAAAAAAATTAAAAGCACATTTTATTTATATATGGATCGAAACTTTTTAAGATGATTTGAAAACTACACATTGTTAATGTCTTAAAACGCTAAAAATTAATAATTTTATAAATTAATAATAGTGATATAAAACCTAAAATCTTAGAATAGTCATCTATTAAAAGTTAAAATAATTTATAATAAAGAAATTGTACTGATTTACTTCGCAAGCCCTGAGGTGACGGAAAGGGCCCAAAGCGTGGCCTCTGTATATATATTATGTACTAATTATAGGTATCCATTGAAATATAACAATATATATAAATATTTTTATTAATTATCCCTCTAAGAAGTAAACACTAAACCGTACAGAACTAAAATTTGCAACAGATTATAAAACTAAAAATATATCGAAATAAAACTATTTCAGTGAGCATTGTGACCTTGATCCTAATCGACTCATACGAAATATGGATATCTACCAGTCTCCGAAATATAGACGAAAGTTTATACAAGCTTTTAGCTTCACATTTTTTCCCCCATTTTGCAGGATAGGCGGAGGGAACTGCAGGAACCATATAAACCTAGTGTTAAGACACTCCGCTGCTTAGTCCCTGCTTTCTCCGTCCCCACTTTCTGCCTTTTTCGACGTATTGCGTGTTGAGTGGCGGAACTCAACGCCGCGCTTTGCCTAGTTTCCAGAGCAAGAAAATGGAAATAGAAAAATCCGTCTTCTCCGAGTGGGAATCGAATCCTCAAACCGTCACGTAGGCACACGCTTACGCCTCAGCGCCACGACGGTCCTCGGTCCTCTTATATTAAAAAAATATACTTTAAAATAAAGACGAAAGATAAAACAATTTTAAGGAGCTTTTCGTTTATTTTATACTAAAACCACCTATTCTAAGCCTAAATTAAAAATTAATACACGTTATAAATATCATCCTTTCTATTTCCTATATTACACAATATTTGGGCAGGTAGAGTACTTAGTGTCTGAACATTCCGCTCTCTTTTAATTTAGAAGCTTAATAAGATTTATAATAAGCTCGACAAAGTTGTATCGTTTTCTTTAAGCTGATTAAGAATAAAAATGTTCTATATTTATACAAATAAATTAAGATATTTCCAAATTCATTTCAAGCGTACAATAATCGTGGCATGTCGCAGAGGCGTAGCGTCTGCCTGTAAACGTGATGGTGTGTAGGTTCGATTCCCACGGAGAAGCTGGATTTTTTCTTTTCCATCTTCTTTGCTCTGGCAACTAGGCAAAGGGTGGCGAGTTCTGCCACATAACACGCAATGGCTCAAAAGGTAGAAGTTGGGGAAAGAAGTGTCTTAGCACTAGGTTCCTACGGATCTTGCGGTTCCCTCAGTCTACCCTGATGTATGCGGGATAAAGCGTGAAGCTATAAAAATCATAGTCAAAAGAATCCTTCTAATCTAGATGACAGGGACACTTTAGACCTATTTGTAGGAGTATAGCTGTTAACATACTTATTTACTCGCGTAGTATCATGTGGAAACTTGATATATAAAAACTAACTCATAGATCCACGCAAGGTTATTTATTTTTATCCAACAATAAATAGACAACTCCAATTCGTTTTATAATATAAACAATTATCTTCATATCATAGTTTTTTTATATAAAAACTTTCAACAATTTTTGAAAATTTAAAATAGGTTTCAGCTATTATTAGTTATCTCTCCTAGAGCGAACGTAATGTAAAGATATTTCGTTCTCTATTTTCCATCTGAATTCGACACATTGCAGGTTGAGTGGCGGAACTAAACGCCGTGCTTTGATGAAGTTGACGGGAAATGAATATTTGCTCCCATTAATTAGCAGTGCTCGATCATTGCGTCTCTTGATTATATAAATATCTTGATTATAAACTTATAATATAACTTTATTTGCGTCAAAATTGTCATATAAATATATACTTTATAAGGTTATACTAAGAAAGTAGTCCATAGTCTATATATAAAGCCTTATTTTACATATTATTTATAATAAGAAGAATATATTAGGATTTCCTTATTCATAATGTCAAAACTAATTAGTAAAATATCGTATAAATCAATGTATTACACAGATTATTAGGTAAGTAACACATAAACGATTGTCGCAAGCAGTTACAAAATTATAAAACAGATATGGACCAAGATTCTGCAAATCTAACCCAATTACGATCAAATCAACTAGAAACTCAATGTCAAAATACAAATAGCTCTTAAATCGGACGTAAAATTGACAACAAAAGCTTATACCAACAATTGTATTAAAAATATGACCAACCTTGTTGAAGTAAACTGCATAGTACCGCCAGAAAGCAGAGAGCCACGAGTGCCATTTTTCTATGTATTACCCCTTTACACCGGTTCGTGCGAGTGTTACACACCGACTGAAACGTTGTAACGAACTAGGTAGTGGTCTGTAAGCTACTTGTATATCTATGATCAAACATTGAAACGTTTATTCAATTGCGGTAATGTAAGGCAAATTGATGTACGTACTGTATAGGTGGAATGTCAAAGGTTTCCTGACTAAATTGGCGTTCATTTTAAATAGTTAGGTTTAGGTGTAAATGTTAATGATACATTGAAAAATGTTTGATAGCTTATTTTCCTTTTAAAGACCGTCGTGGCGCAGCGTTTGCCTGCAAATGTGACGGCTTGTCGATTCGATTCTCATTCGGGGAGAATGGATATTTCATTGCTGTTTGCTTTGCAATGGCGATTAGGCAAAACGTGGCGTTGAGTCGTTGTTGTGCTGCTATATAAACTGCTATATAAATTTTAGTCGTCCAAGTCGCAACTTTTGATTTTGTAAATAAAACAGTTGAGTTTTAAATGTAAAATAATGTTCATAATATTTTAAGTTAAACATATGAATTAGTATACTATTGCTGAGATTTTTTTTTTTAAATCTGTCATTTTAATGAAAGCCAGCACAGATTAAAAATAAAGAATATTATAACATCCAAATATATAAAATAGTTTTTTATTTCCATTTTACTTGTTATAATAATTTTTCTACCTGCATACGTAGTAGACGAAGAGAACTTAGTGCTCATATTCTTAGACACTTCCAAAATAATCCTGACTAAGGACTGACCTAAGGGAGAAAACATAAAGAATAATAATTGGAGTGCGATCCAAATAGTGAACATTGCATTGAATGAGGTTCGAATACTGACCACTGCATAACCAAATACAGTACATAGTTGATTCCAAAGAATTTAAGAAAAAAAAAGTTAGCTAGTTCAAAATATTACGCTTAAGGTAACATATATATATATATATATATATATATATATATATATATATATATATATATATATATATATATATATATATATATATATATATATATATATATATATATATATATATATATATATATATATATATATATATATATATATATATATATATATATATATATATATATATATATATATATATATATATATATATATATATATATATATATATATATATATATATATATATATATATATATATATATATATATATATATATATATATATATATATATATATATATATATATATATATATATATATATATATATATATACATATATATATATATATATATATATATGTATATATATATATATATATATATATATATATATATATATATATATATATATATATATATATATATATATATATATATATATATATATATATATATATGTTACCTTAAGCGTAATATTTTGAACTAGCTAACTTTTTTTTTCTTAAATTCTTTGGAATCAACTATGTACTGTATTTGGTTATGAGCTCTTAAGTTTTTACGTAGAGGTCATCGTGCAGTGGTCACTATTCGAATCTCATTCAATGCAATGTTCACTATTTGGATCGCACTCCAATTATTATTCTTTATGTTTTCTCCCTTAGGTCAGTCCTTAGTCAGGATTATTTTGGAAGTGTCTAAGAATATGAGCACTAAGTTCTCTTCGTCTACTACGTATGCAGGTAGAAAAATTATTATAGCAAGTAAAATGGAAATAAAAAACTATTTTATATATTTGGATGTTATAATATTCTTTATTTTTAATCTGTGCTGGCTTTCATTAAAATGACAGATTTAAAAAAAAAATCTCAGCAATAGTATACTAATTCATATGTTTAACTTAAAATATTATGAACATTATTTTACATTTAAAACTCAACTGTTTTATTTACAAAATCAAAAGTTGCAACTTGGACGACTAAAATTTATATAGCAGTTTATATAGCAGCACAACAACGACTCAACGCCACGTTTTGCCTAATCGCCATTGCAAAGCAAACAGCAATGAAATATCCATTCTCCCCGAATGAGAATCGAATCGACAAGCCGTCACATTTGCAGGCAAACGCTGCGCCACGACGGTCTTTAAAAGGAAAATAAGCTATCAAACAGTTTTCAATGTATCATTAACATTTACACCTAAACCTAACCATTTAAAATGAACGCCAATTTAGTCAGGAAACCTTTGACATTCCACCTATACAGTACGTACATCAATTTGTCAATATATATATATATATATATATATATATATATATATATATATATATATATATATATATATATAATATATATATATATATATATATATATATATATATATATATATATATATATATATATATATATATATATATATATATATATATATATATATATATATATATATATATATATATATATATACATATATATATATATATATATATATATATATATATATATATACATAAGTTCAAGCTCTATCCCTAGCGGGATAGTCAGAGAGGACGGAGCGCCAAACGCTGCGGTCCCTGCATACCTCTTTCGCCTCGTCCACTGTCATTAACCTCTTCATGCAAGCTCTCCGGGGAGTCCTCATGCTTTTTATGTGACCTTCCTCCAGTATCTCCGATACTGTGCTTTCGAAAGTCAACCGAGGTCTCCCCTTACCTCTCTTACCACTCACTTTTCCATCGTATATCTTTTTTACCATTCTTTCGTCACTCATTCTTTCGACGTGCCCAAACCACCTGAGCACGTTCTTCTTCATTCTTACTGTGACATCCTCACTGGTACCTAACATCCTGTGTACCTCTTCGTTGCGGATTCGGTCAGCTAAGCTGACTCCGCATATCCTTTGAAGAGATCGCATCTCCAGAGCATTCATCTTTCTTTCATTCTTCTTCTGTAATACCCACGTTTCACTGCCATATAACAGCGTCGGAACCAGAACTGCGTTGTGCACGGCCAAACGTGCAGCGACGCTGACGTTCTGCCGGCTCAACAACGCAGCTAAGGCACCGTTCATTCTGTTACCGGCAGCAACACGTCTTTCCACATCCATTTCGTATATACCATCTCTACTTAACATACTTCCCAAGTATACTACTTCGTTCACTTGTTCTAATAATTTTCCATTCACAAAAATCTTGCATTCTGTCCTTTCCTCGTCTCTTTCAAATACCAGAACCTTATATATATACATAATAGTACAGTACCTACTGAAATAAATAAACAAATTAATTAATTCCACATACATCATGTGTATGCTTTATATACGTTTATTTAAAAAATCTATATGTATATAAGTGACTATCATAAAAAAATATATATTAATACATATATAATATGTACCAAAATATATATAAAACATATAGCAACAGGTAGGTACACAAGGTACGTATAGAATCCCAGCCTCCGCATATATTATGAGATGAGATTAGCTCAAAATAGTTTCTTCCTGCGCCTGCGCATAGGACGTACAATATACAAGTACCGAGTAGTAACAAGCTGCAATCCAGGAAGTGGTGAATGAACGAATGTACACTTGTATCACGTGGATGTTCACGTACTACTAGCTTACTGTTCGTGACTTTTACTGTGGGATATATATATATATATATATATATATATATATATATATATATATATATATATATATATATATATATATATATATATATATATATATATATATATATATATATATATATATATATATATATATATATATATATATATATATATATATATATATATATATATATATATATATATATATATATATATATATATATATATATATATATATATATATATATATATATATATACATATATATATATATATATACATATATATATATATACATATATATATATATATATATATATATATATATATATATATATATATATATATATATATATATATATATATATATATATATATATATATATATATATATATACATACATAACCGCAGGAACCGTGAGAACGTAGGGTAAGAACACTCCGTTTCCGGCTTTTTCAATTTTTTTCGAGGCATTGCGCAATGAGTGGCGCAACAATACCAAGGCGAAGAAAATGGAAATGACATAATCCATCTTCCCCGAAGGAATCGAACATACAAACCGACGCGTTTATAGGCAGACAATACGCCTTTGCACCATAACGGTTCTGAAATTAGTATTTTTATTTATATTACAAACTTTTCAAAGTATATATTAAACGTGGTCTCTTAAAGATGTAAATCTTCACTGAGATGCAATATATTGATATATTAAAAAATTTCCTCATTTCTCACCCTATAAATATAATAAAGTCACGCTACGACAGTTAATTTAACGCTTTCTTAAAAAAATACAATCAAAATTACGTTGCCTTTGAAAATTCGATAGTAAAACGATGGTTAATAATAATTTTGACTTTTTACAAAATAGAGAATATCAATACACAAAACAAAGTATAAAAATAAAATGTTAGACCGTAGCAACAAAGCCAGGAGTCGACAACAGGTGATGCAGATATCCTCTTGTCATTCAAATATAGCTGTTCACGCAATCTTCCTGTACCTTCACACTACAAACGAGAACGAGCGTGTGTGACAATTGTAGGCCGAGGTCGTATGGCTAATGGACACTAACTTAGTCAGCTATACTTTGTTATATTTTTGCGTAAATTCATAAATTTATTATAGATGTTAATTAAACTATTAAATTAAATTATCTTCACGCCTCATAGCGCATAGTAATGTAGGCAAAAAGAACCCCAGGAACCGAAAAAACTTTAAGACACTCCTTTCTCCGCTTTCCTCCTTTCAAAGCATTGCGTGTTGAGTGGCAGAACTCAATGCTGTACTTATTTAGTTGCCAGAGCGAAGGAAATGGAAATTAAATAATCCGACCCCAAGTGGAAATCGAACCCACAAATCATCGTGTTATTTTAGGAGATCAGGAAAAAAAATGATGAAATGTGTTTGACCTTTATAAATTGTTATGCTGTATTGATTTTCAATTTCCTGTGATGAATGAAATATTTACTTGCCGATGCCGTCGTGGCGCAGGGGCGCAGCATCTGCCTATAAACGCGATGGTTTATGGGTTCTATCTTCGTGGAAGATGGATGTTTTCATTCATTCATTAAAATGTAAGTTCGTTACGTTAAGCTAATGTTCTTAAAATATAGAAAAAATATATCCTGTAGTTTTAACTACTACTTTTAGTTTGGTGGAAGTCAGTTTTGTTTTGTATTAATTTTTTATATGAGTAAAAGAGAAGATGGATTTTTAGATTCCCACTCGAGGAAGATGAATTTTTCTATTTTCCATTTTCTTCCCTCTGGAAACTAGGCAAAGCGCGGCTTTGAGTTCCGCCACTCTACACGCAATGCCTCGATAAAGGCGGAAAGTGGGGACGGAGAAAGCGGGAACTAAGCAACGGAATGTCTTAACACTAGGTTCATATGGTTCCTGCAGTTCCCTTTGCCTACCCTGCAATATGCGGGATAAAGCGTGAAGCTATAAAAAAAAATAGAAGACTTATGAAAACAATATTAAGAACCGTTTAGCATCTGCCTGTAGACGCGATGGTTTGTGGGTTCGATTCCCCCTCAGGAAGATGGGATGGTTTCATATTTCATTTTAATCGCTCTGGCAACTAGGAATAGCGCGGCGTGGATACCATAAGACTACACTATATTTAAAAGAGATTCCTAATCTATATTATCGACGACAAATACATATAGAGGTCATCATTGCGCAGTAACACAGAGTCCAATTAACGCGACGCAAGTTTGGGTTCGATTTTCACTCGCTGGTAATAATGAAAAGAAAAGGACGTCGAGTTTCTCCACTAAACGCACAACCCTAAAGTTGGGTGGAAAGTGAGGAACAGAGAATCTTAACACTATGTTCCCCATGCCTATTCAATATGTTGCAATAATTTTAAGACTTAATAATAACTAATATAATAATAAAAATATGTTATAAATTTCAACAAGAATGGCGTTTTAGCAGAGAAATATCTTAATTTTAGCTTTAAATAAGTTTTTAATAAGAGTTTTATTCGTTTCCACAGCAACATAGATAGATTTGTCGTTGACAAGGATATACGATGTCACGATGACTGACAAATGGCCGGACAGGCATCGCGTAGTACCAATTGTCTTAGATACTAGACATCTTGACCCCATTCTGGGACTAACGTGCGTAATTTCATTCGGGATAGGTAAAATGTAATAGGACTTTATTAATGCGTCCTTTGATACATACACATATAACAGATGAAGAAATAAAGATGAGATGATAGAAAAACCAAATAAAACCAGATGTTCTTTTTGTTGTCCTACCAACTACATAACAATGAACGGCATTTATAAACTCACTGTGGATCTTCTAGCTTCACAGTGTACTAGTGACTTGACTGTGGAAAGAAATTATGTTTTTATCAACAAAATCGTGTGAGAGTGTCCTTTTGACTCATTATAAACAATAATTTCCTTATTAATTTATATAAGAACGAGAGAAGCGCCTGTTTAGAAATAAATGCAATTACGCTTACAGGTTTTGCTATTTTATATTATAAGGAAATTACTGAGATAATGTTGAATCAAGTGGTGTATAGTGTTGTCATAGTTATGGTTTATATCAAAACAGGCAAGTATTAAAATATAACACCTATTAATTACATTTATATGTAAAAATAAATTCTTTTTATCTGCTACGTTATTACGCCAAATGGCTGAATCGATTTTAACGAATTTTGGTATAGACAAAGATCGAATTATGAGAAAGGATACCTTTTAATCCGATACTGTACGCAAAAATATGAGGATAAAAGAAAAAAAAATAATGTACAATTATATAACTCCACAGACAGCTTTACAATATCATTTTTTTAGCGCTGTTATTTTTCCTATAAATTCGAAAGCTTATTTTATCCCATGCGTAAATATCTAGCAGTAGTTGTAGTGACATCTAGCGGTTACTTGATAATTCAGTCGTTTTTGTTAAAAACCAATAGAAAAACAATATTGTTTATAAAATGTCGCTCGCGGCGTTGAGATCCGCCACTCAGGAGGCATGCCTCGAGAAAGTGGAAAGAGGTGTGTTTTATTATTAGGATCCGACAGTTCCTGCAGTCCAAGCTATAAATGAAATTCTACGAAGTTTTTTAACACATAATTGCTTTAAGAATAATTGAGGACCGTCGTAGCGCAGAGGCGTCTGCCTGTAAACGCGACGGGCGTCGCCGGGCGTCAGACGCCTTGAGGGTTCGATTCCCACTCGGGGAAGATGGATTTTTCTTCGCGCTGAAAACTAGGCAAAGCGCGGCGTTGAATTCTGCCACTCAACACGCAATGCTTCGAAAAAAGCAGAAAGCGCGGACGGAGAAAGCAGGGACTAAGCAACGAAGTGTCTTAACACTAGGTTAAAATAGTTCCTGCAGTTCCCTCTGCCAACCCTGCAATATGCGGGATAAAGCGTGAAGCTGAAATAAGAAGAATTCATTTCTACTTACGATGATATATACATTAAAATACTTTGACAGACTATATTAAAATATGGAAAGGTCAATTATGTTTGTTAAAGATTTTAAACATACATGAGGACCGTTGTGGCGCAGAGACGTAGCCGCTTTTTATACACGCTAGTTTGTGAGTTCGATTCCCACTCGGGACTCGTGGATTTTTTCATCGCTCTGGTGCTTGTATGAAACTTCGTAATTATTAGTGCTGTTAGATGTTAGATTTTTTTAGGACTATAGTTTGCAGAAATATATATATATATATATATATATATATATATATATATATATATATATATATATATATATATATATATATATATATATATATATATATATATATATATATATATATATATATATATATATATATATATATATATATATATATATATATATATATCTATATATATATAAAAATGAATTGCTGTTCGTTAGTCTCGCTAAAACTCGAGAACGGCTGAACGGATTTATCTTATCTTGGTCTTGAATTATTCGTGGAGGTGTAGGGAAGGTTTAAAAGGTGAGAAAAATTCGAATTCCTCAAAACAGCATTTTTCTATTTTCCATACAAACGTTTTCTAATAAAATGGAGTCAATTTGTGATTTATTACCGCTGCATAAAGTTCAAATTCGCGTGCGCGTTGGAGGATCAAATATCGCGTTCTGAAACTCAACAGAAGAAAATTGCATAGTCTCAAAATACATTGTGCTGCAATCATAATATTTGACATTAGATTTGACAACCAACTAATATGTCAATCCATCCTGTCGCATTTCAGAGCATGGAAAAAAGTATTACGATATTATATCTATCTTTGTGGATACGTGCGCGAGAACTTTCTTTACTTTGGTGATCCTTTGTGATAGTGACATTCCAAGTAATGTGCTTTTTTTTGTGATAGTGACACTTTACTGCTAAATAGGCGGGAAATTTTCTCACTTTGATTAATTACAATTTACGATGCCGAGGAGAAGACGACCTGACTTAGGTCGTCGTAGTCAATCAAATATGCGAAGAGCTACCTCACGTGCTAACCGCACTGATGACCAGAGACAGACAGATCAAGAAAATAGTCGTATTGCTATATCAGAATTGCGTTCTTTAGTGAGTGGCAATGTAGGAGATAGGCTTAGAATGCGAGTTCTTGCACATCAAACACATCAATAGCAAGCTAGACATAATGAAATTGAGCGAATCCGCAGACGCAGAGCTCCAGTGATTCTTGAACGAGCTGCATTCCACTATGATCCGGCAATTGATTATTGTGCCGACAAATCGGTAACAAAGTAACAGGTAAATGAATTGAACAAGATTAAATAACATTTTTAAATTCAATTCATCTAAGTAACAATGTAAACATTTATAATTTTTGATTGCAGGTGCTGAAACCAACAAAAAAGTTAGTGCTATGAATTTCTATTCATACAGTCTCATGATCCGTCAAGGTGAAGTAAATCATATTTTGATGTGTCAACGACTTTTTCATCAGTTTGCAGTTAACATGTATGTCAAAATTGAGACTGAACGATTGACATACATCCGTTTGAATCAACGACGGCTACGGTCAGAGGAATACATCCATCTCCGCGATGCTATAAATGCTGATGGCAATGTGAATAATGCAGGAAGAATGACAATTTTGCCAGCTACTTATATCGACACCGTAATGAACCAGGATGACGTAATCAAATATCCCACTGAGTTTTTAAATTCACTGGAATTGCCTGGATTACCACCTCACAATTTGCAGTTAAAAGTAGGATCAGTTGTTATCATGCTGCGTAACATTAATCAACCTCGACTATGCAATGGAACAAGACTGGCTGTGAAAAGACTAATGAATAACGTCATTGAGGCGACAATCATAAAAGGAAAATACAAAGGAGAGGATGTCTTGATCCCGCGGATACCGATGATACCAACGGACTTACCATTCGATTTTAAACGCTTACAATTTCCAGTACGTCTGGCCTTTGCGATGACCATAAATAAATCGCAAGGACAATCGTTAGAAGTTTGTGGAATCAACTTGGAGTTTCCCTGTTTCAGCGCATGGACCATTATACGTCGCGTGTTCGCGCGTCGGAAAACCGTCTTCTTTGTTTATTTACGCACCAGCAAAGCAAGACAAAAAATATAGTTAATGAGAAAGCTTTAAATTAATTAACAGACTGTATTTTAATAGTGTGTGTCTGTAAATATCAAATTTAAACCTTATTCAGCCAGTATTTCAGGAAAACTCTTTTTTCTAAGTAAGCAACATGATGTATCGAAAATAATAATAAAACTACCTGCTTTATTCAATAAATTCTTTTTTATTAAATACGGATTCGATTTGTTTGTTTTAAAATCATTTTATACAAAAGATTTGGTTTTTATTTATCGATGAGGCAGTACGAAGTCTGCCGGGTCAGCTAGTATATATATATATATATATATATATATATATATATATATATATATATATATATATATATATATATATATATATATATATATATATATATATATATATATATATATATATATATATATATATATATATATATCTATATATATAAAAATGAATTGCTGTTCGTTAGTCTCGCTAAAACTCGAGAACGGCTGAACGGATTTATCTTATCTTGGTCTTGAATTATTCGTGCAGGTCTAGGGAAGGTTTAAAAGGTGAGAAAAATTCGAATAATTGCCAGAAAAATCCTCAAAACAACATTTTTCTATTTCCCATACAAACGTTTTCTAAATAAAATGGAGAGTCAAATTGTACTTTATTACCGCTGCATAAAGTTCAAATTCGCGTGCGCGTTGGAGGATCAAATATCGCGTTCTGAAACTCAACAGAAGAAAATTGCATAGTCTCAAAATACATTGTACTGCAATCATAATATTTGACATTAGATTTGACAACCAACTAATATGTCAATGCATCCTGTCGCATTTCAGAGCATGGAAAAAAGTATTACGATATTATATCTATCTTTGTTGATACGTGCGCGAGAACTTTCTTTACTTTGGTGATCCTTTGTGATAGTGACATTCCAAGTAATGTGCTTTTTTTTGTGATAGTGACACTTTACTGCTAAATAAGCGGGAAATTTGCTCACTTTGATTGATTACAATTTACGATGCCGAGAGAAGACGACCTGACTTAGGTCGTCGTAGTCAATCAAATGTGCGAAGAGCTACCTCACGTGCTAACCGCACTGATGACCAGAGACAGACAGATCAAGAAAATAGTCGTATTGGTCATGTATTATGTCAGAATTGCGTTCTTTAGTGAGTGACAATGTAGGAGATAGGCTTAGAATGCAACGAGTTCGTGCACATCAAACACATCAACAGCAAGCTAGACAGAATGAAATTGAGCGAATCCGCAGACGCAGAGCTCCTGTGATTCTTGAACGAGCTGCATTCCACTATGATCCGGCAATTGATTATTGTGCCGACAAATCGGTAACAATTGGGGAAATGAAAACAATTTGTAAATATTGTAAGGCGTTAAAATACACTGGTGAATCTACTGGATTATGTTGTGCTGAAGGCAAAGTAAAATTGCCACAACTGGTCCCACCACCAGATCCTTTACTCTCTTTAGTTTCTGGGATTGGAAATGATTCTAAACACTTCTTGACCAACATTCAGAAATATAACAACTGTTTCCAGATGACATCATTTGGTGCTACATATATTATACAAGACAATTTTATGCCCACTTTCAAGGTATTATATAAGAATATTTTTTTATATTATTCAAGTTTGTACTAAAATATATATATCGAAAATAATTAATGGACAAATTTTTAAAAATTACAGATACAAGGACAAATTTATCACTTACTGGGAACTCTATTACCACTACCTGATGCAGATCATCAATTTTTACAAATTTATTTTATGGGCAATTCAGATGCGGAAATTAATAATCGTTGAGCTCACAATTCCACAGTGAAGAGAACCATTGTCCAACAATTACAAATGTTTCTTCATCAGAATAAAAATTTAGTAAACATGTCCAAAATAGCATTGGATCGGATGCCATCTGATAGCCATAATATTATTATTCGAGCTGACAAAACACCTGCCGGTGAACACACAAGGAGGTTCAATTCACCTACCATTGATGAAGTGGCTGTTGTCATTGTAGGAGAAAATTTACAATCTAGAGATATTGTGCTTCATCGCCGGAATAGTGATTTAAAACGTGTATCTGAAACACACAGGAGTTATGATGCACTACAATATCCTTTGATCTTCTGGCAGGGGGAAGATGGATACCATTTTAATATCAAAATGGTAAATAAAGTAACAGGTAAATGAATTGAACAAGATTAAATAACATTTTTAAATTCAATTCATCTAAGTAACAATGTAAACATTTATAATTTTTGATTGCAGGTGCTGAAACCAACAAAAAAGTTAGTGCTATGAATTTCTATTCATACAGACTCATGATCCGTCAAGGTGATGTAAATCATATTTTGATGTGTCAACGACTTTTTCATCAGTTTGCAGTTGACATGTATGTCAACCCGTAAATTGTATGGGAAGACTAATGAATAACGTCATTGAGGCGACAATCATAAAAGGAAAATACAAAGGAGAGGATGTCTTGATCCCGCGGATACCGATAATACCAACGGACTTACCATTCGATTTTAAACGCTTACAATTTCCAGTACGTCTGGCCTTTGCGATGACCATAAATAAATCGCAAGGACAGTCGTTAGAAGTTTGTGGAATCAACTTGGAGTTTCCCTGTTTCGCGCATGGACAATTATACGTCGCGTGTTCGCGCGTCGGAAAACCGTCTTCTTTGTTTATTTACGCACCACAAAGCAAAACAAAAAATATAGTTAATGAGAAAGCTTTAAATTAATTAACAGACTGTATTTTAATGGTGTATGTCTGTGAATATCAAATTTAAACCTTATAAATAGCCAGTATTTCAGGAAAACTCTTTTTTCTAAGTAAGCAACATGATGTATCGAAAATAATAATAAAAGTTCCAGCTTTATTCAATAAATTCTTTTTTATTAAATACGGATTCGATTTGTTTGTTTTAAAATCATTTTATACAAAAGATTTGGTTTTTTATTTATCGATGAGGCAGTACGAAGTCTGCCGGGTCAGCTAGTATATATATATATATATATATATATATATATATATATATATATATATATATATATATATATATATATATATATATATATATATATATATATATATATATATATATATATATATATATATATATATATATATATATATATATATATATATATATATATATATATATATATATATATATATATATATATATATATATATATATATATATATATATATATATATATATATATATATATATATATATATATATATATATATATATATATATATATATATATATATATATATATATATATATATATATATATATATATATATATATATATATATATATATATATATATATATATATATATATATATATATATATATATATATATATATATATATATATATATATATATATATATATATATATATATATATATATATATATATATATATATATATATATATATATATATATATATATATATATATATATATATATATCGCCGTCAATCGAAAGACGTGGCTCAGTGGGCACGTATTTTTACCAGGTTCAGACATAGTGGGTATGTCTCAAGCACTGGCACAAACGAACAGACACGTCCGCTTGCTACGAACTCCGGTTGTAGAATGCCGGTTCGCTCTACGGCCGCGTCCAAGCATGACTCGGTCGTGTTGTTTTCAATGACGTCACGCTTGCGTTCGGTGATTGGGGA
>JAZFAU010001173.1:0-20475 GCA_037178615.1 Dione vanillae
TTTTCAATCGCTTCCCTCTCTTATATCAAGGCAAACAGGGCAAAGGGTGGCCAGTGAAATATTATTGGAATTCCATCCCAGATAATCCGGCCCAGTTTGTCGCGATCGACTTGCCTGACAAATACCGACCTTTATCGAACTCATCTGTTAGCATGATAAAGGATTGCGATTGTTATTTTGCTGTTCATTTTATTATTTGATAATATACTGTTAGAGTGGGGGTGGGACACTGTGCTTTTTGTGTTTTTAGTTTGAATTATTTTTTTATATTTTTATTTTTCTATTAATAGAATGTAAAACTATAAATATCCAAAAGAAAGAGTTATTTTCGTTAGCCTGCCCTCTTGTATCACGTGTATTAATATTAATAGGAATAAAATGTTATACATCGTGATGCGTTTGACAATCGGTGTACTGATAGTGTTTAATAAATCACTGAAGAAAAACAATAATGTAAGTTAAAATAAACACAATTTCCAAGAAAAAGCAATAAAAAATTGAATTTACACAATTTTAAAAAGAGTCGTCGTGGCCCAGAGGCGTAAACTTCTGCCTGCCTGTAAATGCGATGGTTCGATTCCTACTCAGGGAAGATGGATTTTTCTTCGATGCAAAGCGCGGTGTAGAGCCCCGCCACACAACACGCAATGCTGGGACATAGCGTGAAGCTGATGATATATATATATATATATATATATATATATATATATATATATATATATATATATATATATATATATATATATATATATATATATATATATATATATATATATATATATATATATATATATATATATATATATATATATATATATATATATATATATATATAGATGTAAACCATATGATTTCGCAATAACACAGAGATATTGTGTAACTACATCAAATGACATATCATAAAAATCACTTAAGAACAATATCACAGAAAATTCCTTCCCAATACTGACTGTTGCAGTATAGTACCGGATTTACTATATATTATTTAATCATATTTATTGTTTACTTAATATTAAAACCAATCAAAGTCCAATTCAATACCAAACTTGTGGTTTCAAAAAAATCTGTTACAGGCTAAGTGACAACGATAAAATAGTTATTTTTGCTTTTACCTCTAGTTTATAATTGTAATCTTTTAATTTATTTTCTCCAAATTTATTTTGTTATGCCAATTTCATTTATAACGTTGTTTCATGTATTATACGTTATTGAATTGAATTAATTATTGTATTGTTATATTTATGGAAATTTGTAATTTAACTGAAATAGTTGAATAAAATAAAGTTTTTTATCTGGAAATTGTAATGCTGTACATGCCTGTAACGAATGCTTGTATCAGAATGTGTATTGTTGATTTGGTAGAAGACTACTAATGAATGGATATAGAAATATCAGACGCATACTTCAGTATAAGATGTTACAAGTATTGTTGGAGTGTCATTTATAAAATAAATAAACAATTATGTAGATTCGTGATTGATAAAATAATGTGATTTTTAACGTCTTACAATATAAATTAGCCAAGTTTGTTTGCGTAAATTGACAAATTAATCTCCAAGCAGGAAATTAAATGAATCAAGAGCTGTCAACAATATCACTGAGAAAACGCGCTTCAAGGTATCATTATGATACGTATTATTTATTAGGAGTAATCATATTCATTCCATAAAGATTGTAAAAGTAGCAGAGGATTTTTTATAATAAGTAAAAATAATAATTGGATCTATAAATATATCGATAACAGAAACGATTTTTGTTTTCTTTATTTCGCCTTTTAGTCCTCCAAATATGCAGAAAATATTAGGTTACTAGCTGACCCGGCAGACTTCGTACTGCCTCATCGATAAATAAAGAACCAAATCTTTTGTATAAAATGATTTTAAAACAAACAAATCGAATCCGTATTTAATAAAAAAGAATTTATTGAATAAAGCAGGAAGTCTTATTATTATTTTCGATACATCGTGTTGCTTACTTAGAAAAAAGAGTTTTCCTGAAATAATGGCTATTTATAAGGTTTAAATTTGATATTCACAGACACACTATTAAAATATAATCTGTTAATTAATTTAAAGCTTTCTTATTAACTAACTAACATATTTTTTGTTTTGCTTTGTGGTGCGTAAATAAACAAAGAAGACGGTTTTCCGACGCGCGAACACGCGACGTATAATTGTCCATGCGCGAAACAGGGAAACTCCAAGTTGATTCCACAAACTTCTAACGACTGTCCTTGCGATTTGTTTATGGTCATCGCAAAGGGCAGACGTACTGGAAATTGTAAGCGTTTAAAATCGAATGGTAAGTCCGTTGGTATCATCGGTATCCGCGGGATCAAGACATCCTCTCCTTTGTATTTTCCTTTTATGATTGTCTCAATGACGTTATTCATCAGTCTTTTCACAGCCAGTCTTGTTCCATTGCATAGTCGACGTTGATTAATATTACGCAGCATGATAACAACTGATCCTACTTTTAACTGCAAATTGTGAGGTGGTAATCCAGGCAATTCCAGTGAATTTAAAAACTCAGTGGGATATTTGATTACGTCATCCTGGTTCATTACGTTGTCCACAGATTTAAAGGAAACCAACTGTCCTGGAAGAAAATTCTGAATGGTCGCATTAAGATCCTCGACATCTTTACTTTTCGCTGCTAATATTGCTCGTTCACCCAGCCAATTATGGTTATTGAACTTTTAGCGCTATATCTGGGAAAACTCGCTGAATAAGCTCCACTTTTGAGTCTGTGATGTGACAGAAATCTGTAGGTAATGTGATGAATCCGGTCGAGGTGTCCACTGCAACTTTATTATTTCCAATGTCTAACAACTGCTTCGCAAACACATTTGCAGTTTCATCTTGTTGCAAAAATACTCGCATGTTAGTTGTTAAGTGGAGTGTCTTTACGTACTGCCACAAATTTGATGATTTTAGGCATGCATTTAGTTGATCAGCAACAGTTGATCGGGGAATAACTGGAAGAGTCTGACGAAAATCACCTGACAACAGAATCATGGCCCCACCGAAAATATTTTGGTTGTCACGAAGATCTTTCATCCAATGTCCAGTGCCTCCAGTGACCTCTTATGGGTCATTGTGCATTCATCCCAAACAATCAATTTGCATACCTGTAGGATCTTGGCCATTGCGCTATTTTTAGCGATGTTGCAAATTGGTGTTTCGGAGATTTGCATGTTTAGTGGTAATGTGCAGAATGTGCAGTTCGCCCGCCTTCTAGCAGAGTTGCAGCTATTCCAGATGAAGCCAACCCTAGAGCAACATCATTTCGCGATCTGATCCTCGCCAAAAGCAATGAAATTAAAAACGTTTTTCCGGTTCCTCCGGGAGCATCAAGGAAATAAATTCCTCCAGATTCACTGTTCACAGCTTCATCAGACATCTGCATCAGGTAGTGGTAACAGAGTTCCCAGTAAGTGATAAATTTGTCCTTGTATGTGTAATTTTTAAAAATTTGTCCATTAATTATTTTCGATATATATATTTTAGTACAAACTTGAATAATATAAAAAAAATATTCTTATGTAATACCTTGAAAGTGGGCATAAAATTTTCTTGTATAATATGTGTAGCACCAAATGATGTCATCTGGAAACAGTTGTTATATTTTTGAATGTTGGTCAAGAAGTGTTTAGAATCATTTCCAATCCCAGAAACTAAAGAGCGTAAAGGATCTGGTGGTGGGACCAATTGTGGCAATTTTACTTTGCCTTCAGCACAACATAATCCAGTAGATTCACCAGTGTATTTTAACGCCTTACAATATTTACAAATTGTTTTCATTTTCCCAATTGTTACCGATTTGTCGGCACAATAATCAATTGCCGGATCATAGTGGAATGCAGCAAAGGAGCTCTGCGTCTGCGGATTCGCTCAATTTCTCCTACATTGTCACTCACTAAAGAACGCAATTCTGACATAGCAATACGACTTTCTTGATCTGTCTGTCTCTGGTCATCAGTGCGGTTAGCACGTGAGGTAGCTCTTCGCACATTTGATTGACTACGACGACCTAAGTCAGGTCGTCTTCTCCTCGGCATCGTAAATTGTAATTAATCAAAGTGAAAAAAATTCCCGCTTATTTAACAGTAAAGTGTCACTATCACAAAAAAAAACACATTACTTGGAATGTCACTATCACAAAGGATCACCAAAGTAAAGAAAGTTCTCGCGCACGTATCCACAAAGATAGATATAATATCGTAATACTTTTTTCCATGCTTTGAAATGCGACAGGATGGATTGACATATTAGTTGGTTGTCAAATCTAATGTCAAATATTATGATTGCAGTACAATGTATTTTGAGACTGCAATTTTCTTCTGTTGAGTTTCAGAACGCATATTTGATCCTCCAACGTGCACGCGAATTTGAGCAGCGGTAATAAATTACAAATTGACTCTCCATTTTATTTAGAAAACGTTTGTATGGGAAATAGAAAAATGTTGTTTTGAGGATTTTCCCGGCAATTATTCGAATTTTTCTCACCTTTTAAACCTTCCCTAGACCTCCACGAATAATTCAAGACCAAGATAAGATAAATCCGTTCAGCCGTTCTCGAGTTTTAGCGAGACTAACGAACAGCAATTCATTTTTATATATATAGATGGTAATAGCTTCATTTGTTAGTCTTCACTCAAAATAATGAGTGAAAAAGGTAATTTTCTTTGAGTATTAAAACTATTGAAAATAGATTTAAATTTAATATAGTAACTGCTAGAAGTCTTCTAATAAGTGCGTAAAGTATATATTTTATATAACTTTGATTTATCTAAAATTAGAAAATCGACAATAACAGGTTTTTACTTCCAATAGATCGACGCCATTATTAATGTTCATGTATTCATGGTTTGTATTTCTCTATACATATATATATATATATATATATATATATATATATATATATATATATATATATATATATATATATATATATATATATATATATATATATATATATATATATATATATATATATATATATATATATATATATATATATATATATATATATATATATATATATATATATATATATACATATATATGAGCGCATACGCATGCGCTATTGCTTAGAGCAGTCATGTTTATATTGTCCGTGCAATTATTTCAAATTATCCCGTTTATTTTAACAATCTCTTTATAAAATTTGTTATAATCATTTTTAGTGAGTGTACAGTTAAACGAAATCGAAAGTGCAATTGTAATAGTGGGTTTTGTTCGATAATACTTTAAAATATTCTACAATCAGTGCCATTAAGTGTCTTTGTTTAAAGTCCTTGTGCAGTTGGACACGCCCCAGGTCAACGAACTCTGTTGCTTGCATCGTTGACGTCGATTACGATCTCCATATTCGCTTCAATATCCTAACATTGTTTGGCTCAGTGGTGTAGCTGTTGCTTTTTACGCTTGAATCCTTGGTTCGCGTCTCAATCGGCTTTGAACTTTGTTTGACATATTTATTTATTTTTGTATTTAAAAGATGAAGTTTGCATGTTGCAAGTCTTTGGTGGGCAGCGCTTCTGAATGCATGACTTGCATTAAATGTGGGCAGAATTACCACTTACATTGCATTCATCCATCTAGTAAAACTAAACCATCTCAAGAAGTAATGTTAAAATGGACTTGTCCTGATTGCTTATCGTCTATGCCTCGCCAAATAAACAAGGACAATACGCCTGTACGCGGCCATAGTTCACAGGCGAAATTTGACTATAGTGAGAACATCACGTTGCGTAGAGGCCGCTCGACTTGCGGAGTGGTTTCTCCTCGTAGTCCCGTAGATTCCAATGAGTCGTTTTTGAGTGAGATACGGCAGATTATTTCATCAGAAATGTCTACACTTAGATCTGAGCTCAAATCAACTATTGCTCCTATCCAAACAGATCTAAAAGTGTTACGCGAGGAGGTATCAAGTCTGAGAGATGGCTTAGATTTTATTAACAACAAATATGAGGAAATTAGAGGTAAAATCGACAAATGCGAATCAAATTTAAAACTTATTTCCGAGCGTTGTAACAAAGTTATGTCTTTAGAGTCGAGAATACAGACGATTGAATCGGATTCCAACAACCGTGAGCAGTGGGCAAGAAGGTCTAATGTGGAGATTTATGGCATTCCCGAAAAAAGTAATGAAAATCTGCTCATTATTTTGCAAAATATTGCTGACCGGGCTGGATTTGAGCTTAATATTGCTACTGACATTGATTTTGTTACAAGAGTAGTCTCTAAAAATAAAGACTTAAAGAAAACTAAGCCCATTATAGTAAAATTTCTCTGTCGGTGGAAGAAGGATGATTTTCTTGCTAAAGCAAGGAAACTTAAACTGAAGTGCCATGATTTAGGGTTCGCCGCTAGTAATAATAATATTTATTTTAATGATCATCTTACCAGCTCTAACAAGGCACTCCTTCAAGCTGTGAAGAAAACCGCTAAAGATAAAGGGTACCGATACGTTTGGGTCAAAAATTGTTGTATCATGGCGAGACGTAATGACTCTAGTCCGGTTTTGCATTTTGTTAATATGTGCGATGTAAAAAAAATTGTGTAGGTGCTATTGTTTATTTATATCAGTCTAATAATATTTTCTTACCATTTTATCGTTTACTAATTTCAGCTATTATTATCAATGAATATTTTCTAGAATATTACTATAAGACATTATTGTACTTTTTATGTAATAATATTCTCCTTTGTGATTACTTTATTGATATTAATTTATTATTTGCAGTTTTAATTTTTAAAGGCAAGCAGTTAAAATGGGCTCATACTTTTATATTTTTGTTCTATTTTGGTAAGCTATACAATGAAAAAATATATCTACAATTGTTTCGTGGAGAGTTTTATGAAAATAACGTACTTAATTTTTTATGGTCTATGTTGATGTGTATTTTTATTTCCTCTGCTCATAATTATGTCTAATTTGAGTGTTTTTTATCAAAATGTACGTGGACTCAGGACCAAGACGAATATTTTTTATAGAAACTTAATTCAAACAGATTATGACATAATTTGTCTTAGTGAGACCTGGTTGCATGATGCTATTTTCGATACCGAATTTTTCGACTCACGGTACTCAGTATATAGGAGTGACCGGGACTATGCTTCACGTGGAGACAGCTTAGGTGGTGGAGTGCTGATTGCTCTCCGTTCTCATTTAAATGTCCATTCTTCATTGCCGATTAAATTAAATTATCCGGCAGCTGAAGTTATTAAAGTCTCTGTATTCACTAATTCTCTTCCCATATCTAAGCTATTACATATTTATTGTTGCTATTTTCCCCATAGTAAATATCACTACGAGTCTTTGTGCGATTTTTTTGATTTAGTTTCAACAGATAAAATCTGTCACCCTAGTGATAATTTTCTTATATTAGGGGATTTAAACATCTCCAATGCTTCATGGGTGTGCTCTGATAATATGGATTGTATGGATCTTCAAAATTTTCATGACGACGACATCTACACTAATTCACTTTTCTACTTCCTTAATTTTAATGATTTAAAACAATTTAACCCGATTCCTAATGTTAATAGTAGATACCTTGACTTAATTATAAGTGATTGTGAGTGTATGGTATGTAGATCTAATGATCCACTAGTACCAGAGGACCCGCACCACCCTGCATTAATCTTGTGTCCTAATGTTACTTTATTGTGTACAATTAAATGTGCTCCCCGTACTATACGCTTGTTCCGTGAGGCAGATTATGATGCTATTAACAGTGTTTTGGCTAACTTTGATTGGTATGAATTACTTAATGATACTGATATAACTAACGCTGTAGATGTATTTTATACCACCATTAATAATATAATTAGTGAAATGGTTCCAACCAAGACCGTTAAATATGTTAACAACTATCCTTTTTGGTATTGTAAATCTTTAAGAAAAATTATCTCGGAAAAACTGAAATTTCACTTAAAGTGGAAGATTTATAAAAGACAGATTGATTATGATACATTTAGTTTATTAAGAGAAAGACAAAAACAATCACAATTGACATGTTACAATAATTATATTCATAATGCTGAAGTAAAAATTAAACAAAATAGTAAATTCTTCTGGAACTTTGTGAAATCAAAAAAAATATCCAACACTTTTCCGGAATCAATGTTTTTTAATGAAGTTATTGGTAATGGAGGTAATGCCATTTGCAACCTCTTTAACTCGTACTTTAAATCAATGTATGAGCCTCCGGATACTTATGATCTGTTAAACCATACCAGTGACTCTTCCGAAACCCATATTTCTATTGGATGCATGTCAATATCTATGAAGACAATTCATAGGTATCTAAAATCTTTAGATATTACTAAAGGTTATGGTCCAGACGGTCTACCTCCTTTATTTATTAGATCATGTCGAATGTCTCTCGCTTATCCAATTTATTTATTATTCAATAAATCTTTGAGCTGCGGTGAAATTCCATCTCTTTGGAAAAAATCGTACGTTGTTCCAGTATACAAATCTGGTGATAAACACGACGTTCAGAACTATAGACCGATCTCCAAATTAAATGTTTTAGCAAAACTATTTGAAAAAATAATTTATGATCAAATTTTTCCTCTCCTGCGAACTATAGTCATTGATCAACAACACGGTTTTGTTAGTAATAAATCAACTGAAACGAACCTTTGCGAACTTGTCCATAAAGTAACTTCGGACATGGACAGAGGGTACCAATTAGACGTCGTGTATACCGATTTCTCAAAAGCCTTTGATAAAATTTCACATAATATCTTAATTAGTAAGTTAAGGGGAATCGGTATACATGGTGATCTTCTTCGATGGCTGACCTCATATCTTCGTAATAGAAGCCAAGCTGTTACTATCAAGGGTTTTTGCTCGTCGTTTGCTCCAGTTTCATCAGGTGTACCTCAGGGGTCTCACCTCGGTCCTCTTCTTTTCATTTTGTATATTAATGATATTTCACAAGTTATCAAGCACTCTTCAATTTTACTATATGCGGATGATATTAAGTTGTGTAAAAGGATTACGTCTTCTTCGGACTGCTTACTTCTTCAAGATGACCTTCAGAACTTATGCGCGTATTGCAAGAATAATTCCCTATTCATAAATGTAAAAAAATGCAACATCATTTCTTTCACGAGGAGATATACTCTTTTAGGCATGACTATCTTCTGAATAATACTATAATAAAACGTGTGACCGAGGTGAGAGACCTAGGCATACATCTTGATCAAAAGCTTACTTTTAAGTTACATATTAATCGGACTGTAGCGAGAGCATTCCGTGTGCTTGGTTTTGTGATAAGAACCACTAAGGATTTCAAAAACGTCTCTACACTCGCCCTTTTGTTTAACTCTCTTGTAAGACCTATATTAGAATATGGGTCCATTGTTTGGAATCCACACTATAAATTGCACGTTAACCGTTTAGAAAGCGTACAGAAGAAATACTTAAAACACTTACAGTTTAAATTTAATAACAATATTCATAGACCCAATAATAGCAGTAGTTTACTCTCCCTTGCTGATCGTAGAACTTTAAGGGATCAAATTTTTTGTATAAAATAGTTAGAGGTTTCATTGACTCTTCGTACTTGCTAAATTGTATAAACTTTCGATGTCCCAGATTAACTGCTCGCAAACACCTACTTTTTAACGTGCCTTTAACTCGAAGCAAATATGCGCAAAATGTTTTTATTAATCGTGCATGTAATAATTATAATGAAAAATTTAATGGCATTGATTTGTTCGACGTAGATAATGCTAATAAATTAAAAACAAAAATATTGCAATTGCTTAATGACAATAATAATATATAATTTAAATATTGTATATAATATCATTACAATTATAATCTGTTATAATTTAATTGAATTGTTACAATTTAATTTAATTTTTGTAACTTTTTTAATTTTTTTTACCTAGTATGACTGACTTAATATTTATATTTATTCTTAATTTATTTATTGTTCACATAATTTTTCTTAGAATTAAGTTCAGTCTTGTTTTTTTTTTTTTTTTTTTTTTTAATTATTAATTTTTATTCATTGTTACCTAGCTTTAAATTTAAATTTTGTGATATTTTGACATTCTAACTTCAATTTAATTTTTTTTTATTGCTCTAATAATGTATATTAACTTATAAGTGGAAACTTGATTGGTTTGTGATTTAATTTATATTTGCTAATGTTAAGACCAATTGTACTGTTTGTTTCCCAAATAAAATAAAATAAAATAAAATAAAATAAAATAAATAAATATATATATATATATATATATATATATATATATATATATATATATATATATATATATATATATATATATATATATATATATATATATATATATATATATATATATATATATATATATATATATATATATATATATATATATATATATATATATATATATATATATATATATATATATATATATATATATATATATATATATATATATATATATATATATATATATATATATATATCTTCTTCCACTTAGCATTATCCCGGCTAACTGCCAGGGTCTGCTTTCCGACTCAAACTACTCCACTTTGCACGGTCTTTAGCATCCTCAGTGGTAAGTCCATTGGCTCTCATATCCTGCAACACGACGTCCAGCCATCGCTTCCTGGGGCGTCCGGGCAGTCTCACTCCAGGAACCGACATTACAAGGCATTGTCTTCCGACATAGTTCCTAGGCCGGCGCAAAACGTGGCCATACCATCTCAGACGACGCTCTTGGAGCTTATCCGCTACGTCACGGACCCCCAGACTACCTCGAATGAATGTATTGCGTATGCGGTCAGCCCGCGTTACACCACACATCCACCTCAGCATCTTCATTTCCGTGACGTGAAGCTCCTGAGTGTGCCGAGATAATGCTGGCCAGCATTCGCTGCCGTATAAAAGAACTGGTCGAATCATGCTCTTGTATATCAGTCCCTTGAGTTTGTGTGGTATTCTGCGATCGCAGACCACACCAGTGACCTCCCGCCATTTGGCCCAAGCAGCGCTAATACGGGCGTGGACATCGTGGTCGATGCCTCCGGACTCGTGCATAATGGATCCTAGGGATCTGAATTTTTCTGTCTTGACGACTGATTCAGAACCTATCTGGATAGTGCTCGAGTCCGGGCTCCCGCAGGCCATGTACTCGGTCGTCAACACATTTAGTTTAAGACCACCGTTCTCAAGCGTACCCTTCCAGACGTTCACTTTGTACTCAAGCGTCAGTCGGTTCTCGTCAATGAGTGCTATGTCATCGGCATACATCATCAGCCATGGAGACTGGTCCTGGATATGTGCCGTGACAGTACCTAGCACTACATTAAACAGGAACGGACTCAGAGCTGAGCCTTGGTGAACCCCTACCGTAATCGGGAAGGGTTTTGTGTCGCCAACAGCGGTCCTAACCACAGAAACGGAGTCGTGGTACATATCTCTGATAATATCAATATAGGATTCGGGGATGCCTTTGGATCGCAGGGCCCACCAGATACACTGACGTGGTACACAGTCGAAGGCCTTCTGCAAGTCTAGGAATGCTATATGCAGAGCTCTCCTTCTTTCCCTGTATGCCTCCATCAAGGTTCGGAGGGCAAAAATTGCGTCTATAGTACCTGATCCTGGCTGAAATCCATATTGACACCCAGAGACAGTACATTCTTGGCGGAGCCTGAGGCCGATCACGCGCTCGAAGAGTTTCATGGTGTGACTCATAATCTTAATGCCCCTATAACTACCGCAATCTTGAACACTGCCCCTTCCTTTGTAAATAGGGGTAATAAAACTGTGCCGCCACTGGCTTGGCATCGTCCCAGTGCTCAAGACACGGTTAAAAAGGTCAGTAAGTATGAGCATACCAAGAGATCCCAACGATTTCCACGCTTCGATTGGAATATTGTCAGGCCCCACCGCTTTTCCGTTCTTCATGCGTCGAAGACAATCTCGAGTCTCATCAAGGGTAATTGGAGCAATAAGTCCAAGGATAGGAGGTGATTCAGACGGAAGACTAAACGGGTGCTGAGTGTTCAGCAACTCTAAGAAATAACTTCTCCACCTCTCCTTCACAGAGGCATGAGTACAGAGCAGCTTGCCCTGGGAATCTCTGACGCAAAGACATTTTGTGATATCTTGCGTCGCTTTATCCCGAGTACGTGCCAGTTTGTATATGAGCTTCTGCCCCTCCACAGTCTCAAGTTTGTCGTATAATGGCGACAAACTTTCACTGCGGGCCCTGGCTACAGCTCTTTTGCTGGCACGTTTTGCTGCTATGTACTCCAGTCTGTCTTCAGGAGAGTTGGAATGCTGCCACTCTTTAAATGCAGTCTTCTTTTCACGAATCACTACCTGTACCTTATCATTCCACCACCACGTCTCCCTGTCGATGACACGCCCTCCCCTAGAAACGCCAAGAACACGTTTACTAGCCGTAATAATTGCTGACTGAGCTCGATCCCAAGCTTCCTGAGCAGTTTCGGTATTAGTTGATAAGTTTTGTTTGTTAACCTCTGCCAGAAAGTCGGTTTGCATCGGTCCCTTCAGCAACCACCACTTGATTATAGGCTTACGCGTCTCTGGTATTTTCTTTGTCGGGGTAACGATATAGTCCATGACTAGAAGACGATGTTGGGCCGTGAGGCTTTCACCGGGAATGACTTTACAGTTAGTTACCTTGCCCACATGACAACGCCTGGTCAACAGATAATCTATTTGAGTTGAGTGGGGCCCACTTGCATACGTAATAAGGTGTTGTGGACATTTCTGGAAGAACGTATTAACGATGGCTAGATCGGACGCAATACAGGTTCTTAGAATATTTTCTCCCTCTGCATTGCGACTACCGTGACCAAAACCACCGTGGACACGCTCATACGTATCCGCAGCCCTACCCACGTGGCCGTTAAGGTCCCCCCCAACTATGATTACCTCAGTAGATGGTATAGCAAGTAGAACCTCTTCACAGTGCTCCCAAAATGATTCCTTTTCGGCCCGACTACAACCAGCCTGGGGAGCGTAAGCACTAATTAAGTTGGTGATAACCCCCTCAACCAGTACCTTCACCCGCATCAGGCGGTCGCTTTGTCTGTCAACTTCAAGGAGACCATTCCGTAGCTCCTCAGACAGAACTACTGCTACACCAGCTTTACCGGTAGGTGACCCAGTGTATATGAGCTGGTAACCCTGTCCGATGTTACGGGACTTATTGCCCTTCCAGCGCGTTTCCTGTAGGAAAGCACACTGGACCCGACGTCTCATGAGTACGTCTGCGAGTTCTCTGCATCGTCCGGTTAAAGAGCCTATGTTCCAAGTTGCAAAGCGGAGTTTCCTTCTAGGTACTATCTTCTTTAGCCGTGTTCGTACTTCACACGGTAGCCCTTGCCCATTTAACACAGGTGTAGGGCGATGTGCCTGCGCGTCGTTTAACGGCGACGCCCTAACCGTACCTAGCAACACTTTTCCTTTACTGACCATTCTAAGTGGCTAAATGGCGGCTTTTTAATGGAGCGATTGCCATCTGACCTCCAAAACCCGTTTTTAAAGGAAAAGCCAACAAGGAATAAGGAATAAGAGGAGAGAAAGGTTAGGAAAGCGAAGGTAAGGACACCACTTTCATGGATTGGAGAGGAGTATGCCAGTGGTGGCTCGAGGATCCGGGGTCGCACACCCGTATGCCCAGTACTAAACATCGGACAGATATTTAGCCAGACACCCTCTGGATGAATATATATATATATATATATATATATATATATATATATATATATATATATATATAATATATATATATATATATATATATATATATATATATATATATATATATATATATATATATATATATATATATATATATATATATATATATATATATATATTCCCGTGTACCTTGCTTTATACATATTAAAAGCATATAGGTAAAAATCCTCAAAAATACAATACTGTAACATATTTACATTCTTCAAAAGATATTCAACTAAACGGTCTCAGAGCTACTTAATATATTATCTTTATGAAGAGGGAATGAGAGTCTCAGCTATTATAATGAGCTCTATCAATTCGATCGGCATTCATTACCAAAGTCGTCTTTCGTAGTATTTCTTTTACTTATAAGCAATAAAAATTCTATATATTTATTTAGTCGTAGCTCTTTTAAAGGGGCTTTGTTTGAACTACTAATTGGCAATATATTATAATAACTAGAATAAAAAAACATGTGGACTTGTTTAACATACGTTAATTTTAATAGAGAAACGTTTTATTTTGTGTGATATTTGTGTATTTATCGCAAATTGTTTCCAGGAGTTCTGTAGAGTACTCTCTGCGCAGTATAAATATATAGACTAGCTATCTGCTCCATATTTGGTCCAGGTAATTTTAGGTTTTTCAATAAAATTTTCACAGGCGGCAATAACCTAAAATCTAAATCAAAATTAATAAACACTCAAAATCAAGTTACACAAGTTTATTTAAGTCCCTCACAAAGTCTCATTTTCCTAGTACACTAAGATGTAAAAAAAAGGAAAGAAAAATTTAAATACTAAAAGAAAATATTAATAACGTATCACGTTTTTTTATAAAGCAATAAATTTGATATCAAATTAATTAATTTTCAAAGAATTTTAAACAAGGTAGAGAAAATTTGTAAGTAAACAAACAAAAGCGTAAGCTCTAAAAAGTTTTAAGCCCTTATATCGCCCGCAAAATTAATAAAGCTTTACACGTAAAGCTCAGTCCTAAACGGGCGCCATAAAAATGACCACATGGTTCCGAAACTTTCACAAATACTTTGTGTATATGTATATATATGTATGTATGATGTATGTATGTATACATATATATATATATATATATATATATATATATATATATATATATATATATATATATATATATATATATATATATATATATATATATATATATATATATATATATATATATATATATAATATATATATATATATATATATATATATATATATATATATATATATATATATATATATATATATATATATATATATATATATATATATATATATATATATATATATATATAACATAAAAATTTTATAAAGTTTTCTCCATTAAAATAGCTACTTGATAGTTCAAGATATCTGTCTTCGGTCTTTATCGATATAATATATTATCGAGGGCCGTCGTGGTGCAGAGGGCTAGCGTCTGCCTGTAAATGCGATGATTTGTGGGTTCGATTCCCTCTCGGGGAAGATGGATTTTTCTATTTCCATTTTCTTCGCTCTGACAACTAGGCAAAGCGCCGCGTTGAGTTCCGCCACTCAACACGCAATGCCTCGAAAAAGGCGGAAAGTGGGGACGGAGAAAGCAGGAACTAAGAAACGGAGTGTCTTAACACTAGGTTCAAATGGTTCCTGCAGTTCCCTCTACCTACCCTGCAATATAAAGCGGGATAAAGCGTGATGCTATACATATATAAGGCAGTTTTTAGTATTGTGCTATAGTGAACATTTTATTTGCTTTTTTACACTCATAACAGGGTAGGCAGAAAAACCGCAGAAATCGTAAAAACGTGAAAACCTAGTGTTGACACTCCCCTCCCCGCTTTCCGCCTTACAAAAGGCATGAGGTGTTGAGTAGCGAATCTTAACGTCGCGCTTGTCTGGTAACCAAAGCGTAGAAAGTGGAAATGAAAAAGTTCATCTTTCCTAAGCAGGAATATGGCCTCTTACCTACTTATTTACCTCCTCTGCACCACGACACTGAACTTTAATAAATATATAAAGTCTTTTTTACTATAATTGGAGTATAAATACAATAGTTATTTAAAATATATACTTTATGCATTTATCACAATTAATATTTTACTTCATCAATCTGTATAGTATGTATATATATGATTACTCTTAATAAATAATACCTATCATAATGATACCTTAAGGCGCATCTCAGTGATATTGTTGACAGCTCTTGATTCATTTAATTTCCTGCTTGGAGATTAATTTGTCAAGTTACGCAAACAAACTTGGCTAATTTATATTGTAAGACGTTAAAAATCACATTATTTATCAATCACGAATAATTGTTTATTTATTTATAAATGACACTCCAACAATACTTGTAACATCTTATACTGAAGTATGCGTCTGATATTTCTATATCCATTCATTAGTAGTCTTCTACCAAATCAACAATACACATTCTGATACAAGCATTCGTTACAAACATGTACAGCATTACAATTTCCAAATAAAAAACTGTATTTTATTCAATTCTTTAAATTTACATTTCAATTCTTAAAATTTCCAAAAAGATAACAATGAAATAATTAATTAAATTAAATAACATACAATACATTAAAACAAACAAACGGTTATAAATTAAATTTGCATAATAAAATTAATTTGAGGAAAACTAATTAAAACATTATAATTATAAATTGAAGGTAAAAGTTTTCCATCTTAAAGGCCGGCAACGCTTTGGTAACAGCTCTGCTGTTACACAGGGCCGTGGGCGTTGGTGACCACTTACCATCAGGTGACCCGACCGCTCGTTTGCCTTGTCTTTCTCAAAAGAAAAAGCAAAAAGCAACAATAACTGTTAGAAGTCATGAATTTTATCACTCTCGCTTGATCTATGATAGATTTTTTTTGAAATCACAAGTTTGTCATTAAATAAATCTATGCTCATTTGAGGACCGTCGTGGCGCAGAGTCGCAACGTGTGCCTGTAACGCGACGGTTTCTGGGTTCGATCCCCAGTCGGAGAAGATGGATTTTTCTATTTCTATTTTCTTCGCTCTGGATAACTAGGCAAAGCGCGGCGTTGAGTTCCGCCACTCAACACGCAATGCCTCGAAAAAGGCGGAAAGTGGGGACGGAGAAAGTAGAGACGGAACGGAGTGTCTTAACACTAGGTTCCTACGATCCCTGCGGTTCCCTCTGCCTTCCCTGCGATGTGCGGGATAATGCTCATTTTTAACATTAAGTAAACTATAAGTATAATTAAATAAAATATCTTTTAGGTATCTCTTGTAAAAAGAAGGTAGTTGCAGATGACAAAGACTATAAATGCAATGAAATCGTGTCATTCAATACTATTACAGGCAACAGTCAGTATTGGGAGTGAATTTTCTGTAATATTGTTCTTAAGTGACTTATATGATATATCATTTAATGTATTATTACTTTCGAAGCCATATGGTCTACGTCTATTTGTATGCTATTATTTAAATAAAACTAACCACTTCTGTTTTATAAATGTTCTTGATTTTACAACTAATTATTGAGTTTTTACGTCAAGCAACTACAGTATATAGCAATTTTAATTTAAAAAGTGGAAGAGTGAAAGTCCTAAATCATAATATGTGAAATAAAGCTTCGTAATATGACATTTTTGACATTTTAATTCACATTTCAATTTAATTCAATTCAATGCAATGTTTGTTTTCCGCTCCAATCGATACTTAAGACGTGGATAATCACAAAATGTTCGAACTTAGCATGTGAGGTTTTCTCTTTTGTTTGCTTTCTTATTGTTCAAGATGAATGGAATACCTCTTCGCCGCCCTACTTTCTAGCCGATAGTGAAAAACCTTTTCTACCTTAAGCTCGACTATTTTTAGACATTTTTAATTTTTTCCTTATTTTCTATTAATTTGCTACTTCTTGTTATTTAATGCTCATGTTGTAGGGTTGGTTAAACAAGGATATATATATATATATATATATATATATATATATATATATATATATATATATATATATATATATATATATATATATATATATATATATATATATATATATATATATATATATATATATATATAATTTATATATATATATATATATATATATATATATATATATATATATATATATATATATATATATAATTATATATATATATATTATATATATATATATATATATATATATATATATATTATATATATATATATATATATATATATATATATATATATATATATATATATATATATATATATATATATATATATATATATATATATAATTTATATATATATATATATATATATATATATATATATATATATATATATATATATATATATATATATATATATATATATATATATATATATATATATATATATATATAATTTATATATATATATATATATATATATATATATATATATATATATATATATATATATATATATATATATATATATATATATATATATATATATATATATATATATATATATATATATATATATATATATATATATATATATATATATATATATATATATATATATATAATATATATATATATATATATATATATATATATATATATATATATATATATATATATATATATATATATATTCTTGCTCCAGTTCGTAATCTTGTTTGTTGCATGCTCATTCAGCACTTGAGCTAATATCTTAATCTGATTAGCGTCATTCAAATATGAAAGAACGGCTTCGTGATCGATATTTATCATTTCACATCTAAAGTGATGGAGACAAAGTTGACATGGGATATTTTTATATGTAGACAAAGTGAGAAGCGGAGTGTGTTAGCACTAGTTTCCTATGGTCCCTGCGGTTCCCTCTGCCTACACTGCTATGTGAGGTATAAAGTGTGAAGATAAAAAAATTGAATAGAATAACGAAAGTCCCAGGTTCCCAATAAATGTTCCGTAGAGCATAAGTGGTCCACAAATGTCAAGGGTCGCCAATGAATTTCCTTTTAGCGGGTGCAAGCTTTTTGGTGATAAAGCTGTTTACATAGTACAAATTTTTAATTACATGATCCATGGCCGTCGTGGCGCAGAGGTGTAACCGTCTGTAAACATGATGGTTTGAGGGTTCAATTCCCACTAGAGGAAGATAAATTTTTCTATTTCCGTTTTCGCTCTGGAAACAAGACAAAGCGCAGCCTTGCGTTTCGTCACTCAACAAGCTATGCCTCGAAAAAGGCGGAAAGCGGGGACGGAGAAGGCAGGGACTAAGCAATGGACTTTCTTAACACTAGGTTTATACAGTTCTTGCAGTTCCCTCTGCCTACCCTGCAAGATACGGGATAAAGCGTGAAGCTAAAAAAAATGAAATAAAAATTTGTACTTATACCGTGTTGCTGTATTTAGCAAAGATATAAATGCTCTACAAATTACGATCAAAGATCAAATTGTATTAAAATATAATAAATTACTAAAATAAATTACTAATATAAAAAATTATAAGCTTCTCTCAACTTTCAAGAAAAAGCGTCTTATTAATGTTAGATGTCGTAAGTACATACATTAAAGAAAAGAAAGAATTACTTATTCATTTGAACTTAATTTAATTTGAATTTAAATAAGGTAATTGAAAACTGTAAAGAAAATTGTTTTATTTCAATATATACTTAAGTGTATTGATAAGTGGACAACATCATTAAAACATATCATCAGTTTTATCATTCCTAAATCAAACGATATAGAAAAATGTCATAGAATTCTTCACGTATCACTTTAGTATCAAGAATTATTTACGATTACTGAAAGGCTTCTAAAATTTAGATTTTCTGTAAAAAATATATAAATGAACGTATGCTTACATTAAAAATTTAAGCATGTACGTAAATTTTTCAACATATTTCTCAAAAAGGTCATATCAAGATAATCATTTTGGATTTACAACAGTTATATTTAAGCTTAGGAAATAGTCTATTTCCTTCAGTAACGTTTGAACTATAGATATTGATACATTTTAGAGGCGACATATACAATATAGATATTTACATGTTTAAAGTAAATTATATTTAATTTAAATTACAAGTAACCTGTAGTGGTAGCCTGTAGAATCAGATACAACGGTCGTAAGTTCGATTCCCATAAACGTCGCATCGGAAACAAGACTAACAGCGACGTTGAATTTAGAACTCAAATTATTAAACATAAATACTCGTAGGGGGGATTATATTAACATTAGGTTCACTTTGCTAGGGATAAAGCGTGAAGCAGAAAAGAAAAAATAGTTATATGGGCCTGAATTATCTTTTGGTAGGAGATATTTTTTATCATATTACGTAATATAACGTTAAATTCGCTTTAGTAGAACAATCATTAGAAGATAAAAAATAAAAAGATCGGCTACATTGTTTCATTCCGAACAAAAATTTCCAGAATTTTCATGACATAAAATTTCAATTTGTAAACTAGATCTATTTTAGTATCATTGAACGTTTTAATGATACAGCTACATATATTTGTCATTTATAAGTTTTTATTTGTGCAACAGTAGATGGATGAAATAAAGTTAAAGATTATTTTCTTACTGATAAAAATGGAAACACGGGGAATGGATTGTTCTATCATTAAGTTTCTTTTACCTTTTGCCCAAGATGACATGGGCAGAAGGCCAATTACCCTATCGTATGAAACGTGTAAGTACGCCTTTCGAAGGGGCCTGTATGGTAATAAAAGATAAATCTTCCCGAATGGAAAAAGGGGGAA
>JAZFAU010001174.1:0-20431 GCA_037178615.1 Dione vanillae
GGTTAGGTTAGGTTAGGTTAGGTTAGGTTAGGTTAGGTTAGGTTAGGTTAGGTTAGGTTAGGTTAGGTTAGGTTAGGTTAGGTTAGGTTAGGTTAGGTTAGGTTAGGTTAGGTTAGGTTAGGTTAGGTTAGGTTAGGTTAGGTTAGGTTAGGTTAGGTTAGGTTAGGTTAGGTTAGGTTAGGTTAGGTTAGGTTAGGTTAGGTTAGGTTAGGTTAGGTTAGGTTAGGTTAGGTTAGGTTAGGTTAGGTTAGGTTAGGTTAGGTTAGGTTAGGTTAGGTTAGGTTAGGTTAGGTTAGGTTAGGTTAGGTTAGGTTAGGTTAGGTTAGGTTAGGTTAGGTTAGGTTAGGTTAGGTTAGGTTAGGTTAGGTTAGGTTAGGTTAGGTTAGGTTAGGTTAGGTTAGGTTAGGTTAGGTTAGGTTAGGTTAGGTTAGGTTAGGTTAGGTTAGGTTAGGTTAGGTTAGGTTAGGTTAGGTTAGGTTAGGTTAGGTTAGGTTAGGTTAGGTTAGGTTAGGTTAGGTTAGGTTAGGTTAGGTTAGGTTAGGTTAGGTTAGGTTAGGTTAGGTTAGGTTAGGTTAGGTTAGGTTAGGTTAGGTTAGGTTAGGTTAGGTTAGGTTAGGTTAGGTTAGGTTAGGTTAGGTTAGGTTAGGTTAGGTTAGGTTAGGTTAGGTTAGGTTAGGTTAGGTTAGGTTAGGTTAGGTTAGGTTAGGTTAGGTTAGGTTAGGTTAGGTTAGGTTAGGTTAGGTTAGGTTAGGTTAGGTTAGGTTAGGTTAGGTTAGGTTAGGTTAGGTTAGGTTAGGTTAGGTTAGGTTAGGTTAGGTTAGGTTAGGTTAGGTTAGGTTAGGTTAGGTTAGGTTAGGTTAGGTTAGGTTAGGTTAGGTTTTTTTTTTTTTTTTTTTTTTTGAATATGACCCACTAGTCTTCTGGCGTGACCAGAAATCTTTCATGCTTTAATTATTGTAAGGGTAAATAAGTTTTTCAGGTTATGTATATCTTTTTTTTTAATTATTATTATTATTATTATTTTTTTTTTTTTTTTCCTTTTAAATTTTTACTTATAGCACGTTGGGAATAATGGGTTACATTTTGTTATTTTGGTATTCGTTACATATTATACTTGTCTTATTTTATTCTTATTTTCGTACCCTATTATACACTTACTATACTAGTTGTTGTACTTATTATTGTTCTATACAGTGTGGGCTTATTATTTACAATTTTATATTAACAATTTTATATGTGAGACTCTTATACTTGTATTATTTTCCTAATCGGGAGTTCATAATGTCTTTTATATATATATTTATTTATTTATTTATTTTCTTTATTATGTTTATATATTTATTTATTTTCTTTTTTTTTTTTCTGTTATATATTTTAAATACCTTTACTTATTTATTTATTTATTTTTTATTTATATATATATATTTTTCTTTTTTTTTTTTTTTTTTATTTATCATTCTTTTTTTTTTTTTTTATATACATGAACTACCGTTTTTCTTTAAACATTTCTTTGTAATGTGTGTACATAGGTCAAGAATTTTAGTGCTTTTATCCTTATCCAACAATATTCCTGGCAAGGTTGTTAAATCTATTTTATTATCTATTTGGACCTCGGTCTCATAGCGGGCTTTGGAGAATATCGGGCATTCTATGAGAAGATGAAGGATGTTTTCATCCTTGGTAGGATCGCAGTTACAGGAGCTGCTATCTATTATTTTAAATCGTGCAAGATATTCTGCAAATCCCCCGTGACCGGTGAGTGCCTGTACCAGTATGGGTGTTATTTTTGTGGTTTTTATGAATTTGAACGCATTTGTTACGTCCGGTAAGAATGCTTTTGTTATTGAGGCTGTATTTCCCGCCTTGTACCTATCGTCCCACCTTTTGACTGTATTTTCTCTGATTCTCCTTCTCACATACGAGATAGGGCACTCGTCGTAATCAGGGGCCTTTTTCCTGTTAGCCGCCGCGCTTTTGGCCAGCTCGTCCGCTCTCTCGTTCCCCGGGACACCAACATGCGCCCTTACCCAGAAGAGTCTTACGCTTTTGTTTGCTTTTGCAGCTCTTCTAAGGTTTTCTTTTATAAAGAAACCCATTGGGTGGGTCACATCCTGATCCCCCAGGAGTTCAAGGGCCGATCTGGAGTCACTCAGGATACTAAACGCCTGTTCCTCGGATTCTAGCACAATTTTAGTGGCTTGATAGAGCGCGTAGAGTTCGGCCTGAAACACTGTACAGAAAGGTGCCAAGACATACTTTCTGGCCAGCGCTTCCGCATCCCCCTTCCAGCACGATAGTGCCGCTCCTACCCCGCCACCAATCTTGCTTCCGTCCGTGTAGATGGTCATACCTTGGAGGCAATGAGCATCTACAGTTTCTGGTTCAAGGTCCTCGAGACAGCCGAATCTCACCCCGAGCTCCTCCGACGGATGGGGCATTTGGCCAAAAGCGATCCTTCCTTCTACCTTCCTTCCACAGAGGAAATCGAGCGGCTTGCCCCTCTTGGCTTCGTACACTGCTGCTGCCTCTTGCACTCTCATATCGAGTGGGATCAATCCACTCAGGGCCAGAGCAGCAGATAGAGATACCGTCCTATAAGTTCTAGCTATCTTCTGGGCGAATCCTCTCTGAACGCTGTCCAGGTTTTTCCGAGTGGTGATCTTACCTGACTCGGGTGCCCATACGCATGCTGCATAGAGCACAATGGGCTCAACTACTGCAACGTATATCGTTCTGATTATCTCTGCATTCAGTCCCCAGTTTATTTTCGCCGATCTTGATACCGCTTTGTAAATATTTATTGCTTTTTTACACACCATTTTGACATGGTTGTTAAAAGTGAGCTTTCTATCTATTATTAGTCCTAATATTTTAATTTCTTCTACTAGGGAGATTGGGATACCTCCCATGTGTACAAAAGGGGTATCGTATTTTTGCTTGTTGGTTACTAGCATCGCATATGTTTTGTGCGGTGCAAATTTTAATTTGTTCTCCACACCCCATCTGTACACATGTGAGAGTATTAGATTTGCGGTCTGGGAGATTTGTGATCCTGAGTCTGCAGAGATCACCAGAACGATATCGTCCGCAAAGGCTTGGCAGTGCACGCCCTGTGCCTCTATCTCGTCCAACAGGGGGTCTAAAAGGAGATCCCAAAATGTTGGGCCGGCTATCGACCCCTGTATACACCCTTTTGTTGTGTATTTCTCGCTTTCACAGTCCGCATATCTTATTTTTATTTTCCTGTTTTTTAGGTAACTATCCACCAGTTTCTGCAGGTCACCTGGGCAACCTTTTTCCGCCAACCGACATCTTATAGCGGGCCACCACGCTGCATCAAAAGCGCCCTCTATATCCAGTGAAATCACAAGGTTTAACAGCTTGCGTTTCACGCCGTCCCTTAAGTGATTCACCAGATCATAGAGTGCGTCCTCGGTACCTCGCTGAGGGACGAACCCGTACTGTCTCCTACTCATCCCGGGAACCACGTGCCACCTTATTCGGCGAACCATCATCCTCTCCAGAACCTTCCCAAAGACCGATAACAGGCCTATTGGTCTGTACGATTTCGGAAGAGTGTAGTCGTCCTTCCCGGGTTTCCGTAGAACGACGACCACTGCCTCTTTCCACTGGTCTGGAAAGTATGATAGCTCCAGGCACTTGTTCAGGAGACTAAGGAACAGTTCCGGGTCAATCCCCACTGCTCGCCTGCAGATGTCTGCTGTTAGGCCGTCTCCGCCTGGCGCCTTTTTGGGGTTTGACCTATTTAGTGCATGGTGCAACTCCTCTTGTGTAAAAGGGGGTCCCGCGCCCACACTCTCCGCAGATTGATAATTGATAGCATCTGCCTTTTCCCGAGTGGCTTTGTGGCATTCTAGGTCCGATTGCTGGTCGTCCTCAGGGAAAAATACCTCTGCCAGGTACTCCACTGACTCTTGCGGGGTTAGAGTTCGTTGGTCTCTCACCAGTGGCTGGTCTTCATGCCTCTCCTGGGAGTACCTTATAACCCTATAAATCCCGTCCCACATTGACTCCCGGTCTTGAGCCTGACAATAGTTCTTCCAGCTGCTGGTTTGCGCAGCTGCTACCTCTTCTTCATACTTCTGCTTAGCAGTCAGGTAGTCTTGGACGACGTATGGCCGTCTTCTCGGGGCCGCAATGGAGATTCTCCTCTTCTTGGTTTTTACCTCTCTCCTCAAATGATCCAGGTCCTCATTCCACCACGGTATATTCAGAGTAGTTCTAAAGGTTTTCTTTGGGATTGATCCTATGCATGCTTGCTGAATTATTTTATATATTGGTTGATTTTTAGTTCTAGATTTTTTATGCTTTCTACTCCTCTTACTGCCTCTTTATTTAGCTTTTGTTCCTTTGCATTCTCTTTAAATATTTTATCGAATTTTTGCCAATCAGCTTTATTTGTGTTGTAGACTCTTGTAGTTTTGGTCAGTCTTATCTGTCTTGAAACCTTTAGTACCACTCTGAACGCAATGGTGTTATGATCGGAGCTGGTTACTGCCTCCTCCACTTTCCAGTCCTGAATCAAACCAAGCAGCCCCACAGAACAGGCTGTTATATCTACGATTGATTTGCGGATACCCCTCTCACTTGCTACATAGAATGTGGGCTTATTGCCTATGTTTAAGATTTCCCACCCCATTTCTTCCAGGGCCCCCGCCAAAGCTTCCCCTCGATGGTCTTCGCACTCACTTCCCCACCAGGTGCTCCAGGCATTTACGTCTCCCCCCAAGACAACGTTTGGACTCTTTAGTTCTTTCTTTATTTTCCTAAGTTGCTCTATATAGGGCTCTATGTCCTGGGATCCCTCGAAGTAAACTGATATTATTGTGATTTCCCATACTTCGGTTTTGAGGGTTAGGTTAGGTTAGGTTAGGTTAGGTTAGGTTAGGTTAGGTTAGGTTAGGTTAGGTTAGGTTAGGTTAGGTTAGGTTAGGTTAGGTTAGGTTAGGTTCCCCCCCGGGGCTGCCACCTTGTCGTGGTGGGGGGGCTTGCGTGTCCTAGTGATCCCTGAGGCTATACGGCAGAGTTACTCATACCGAAAGTCGCAGGGTGAAGGTCCAGACTAAGAGCAGCCATAGGAGGGAAGCTCACCCTGGAAAGGGGGAGTTCGAAAGGGAGTTGTAAAATTCGACGGCCATTTGGTGGTTAGCTGGGAGGTTATTGGTTCCGGTCGGAACCGGGAAGTCGTCCGTGGAGGGCTCGTCAGTCACGGTGTCGTGGCTGTCGGGTAGGTATTTGCCACCTTCGCGCAAACCTGTTGTCCCGCAAGGGTCCAGGGGGGCTTGCCTTCATTGGCTGGCCCTTAGAGGAGAAAACCTCAATAAAAAACCTCCAAAGTTCCGTTGTTGGGAAACGCGGCAACGGGACGCCCTTGTGGTGATGGACTGAGTTGAAGTCCATCCGTTAGCGTCCAACCCGGGGTACCGCCCGACCCCCCGGGAAATTAGGGTTACCCAGGTGCAGGGGGCACCGCCTGGGTGGACTGTTTATCCCCCACACTCGTGGGAACTGCATGGAGAATTATAACAAACTAATTACCTGTAGTAGAGAAGGAAGTAGTAGTGGAGAGAGGAATGCCCGCAGTTAGTGCGGAGAAAGAGAGTGGAAGAGGAAGAGGCAGGACACGGCTGCGGAGGGGTAGGGAGCCCCGGCCTTCATCGGCGGCTTCAGCCGCCTCAATCGACCCGGATCTGGAATACCTGTCGGATTGCTCCTTTGTTTCGGGGTCATCCACAGCCACATCGGTAAGCGTCCGTAAAAGGTTGCTGCCGATGGGCGAAGGTGAAATGCCGCACACAAAAAGCAGCAGACAAAGAAGCCCGGATGAAGACTTCCTGGCACCCTATGTGCCAGTGTTAAGAACGAGGACGAAAGATGCCCTCCCAAGTGTTGCGGAGCTAGGCAAAGAAATGGCGGAACAGCCTACGGGCGATCTAGGTTCCCGCATAGCGGAGTGCCTAGAGACGGTGGAGAAGGTTGCGGATAGATCCCGAAATCTGAAAGGGTGTTTTGTGCGGTCACTTCGTTTGGCTGCACGCAATATCCAGGCAGCAACAACCGAGATGGTGCAGCGGGCTACCCCCTCACATCTTGAGAGCGAGAACGCTTTGCTGCGTTCACAGATTACCGGCCTGAATAAAGAGGTAGAGGCCCTTAGGACGGAACTCAATGAGTTGCGTAATAAGAGCCTCCCGAGTAGGATGGAGCCGGCCCGATCACAGGCCAAGTCAGGAGAAGACTCCCTTATGGA
Organism: Dione vanillae; assembly: GCA_037178615.1. NCBI lineage: Eukaryota > Metazoa > Arthropoda > Insecta > Lepidoptera > Nymphalidae > Dione > Dione vanillae. The sequence continues at coordinate 6,272 of JAZFAU010001174.1, forward strand.
CAGGATCGGATCGATGATCGACCGGAAGTTCGCGGCCTTTAGAGCTGAGATCTTCCCCGACAGGGCCATCAGACCGCCCTTAGGGCAAAAGGCCAAGCCGACCACGGCTACGCGCCCGAAGAGCGCTACAAGGCCTGCGCCAACAACGCAGGCGCCGCCTGCAGCCGAGCCCGCATGGGTCACGGTCGTGGGCCGAAAGGCAAAGGCCAAGGAGCGGCGAGCAGCGGCCGAAACGCCAAAGGCGAAGCCATCTCGGGAGGGAAGGGTAGCGCAGGCCTCCAAGCGGCAACCTGATAAACAGGGAGCCGCTAAAAAGGCAAAGAAAAAGAGACAGAGGAAGCTCCCGAGAGTTCCGAAGTCCGCAGCGGTCTCAGTCACCGTGCCCGAGGGGTCGCAGGCTTCTTACGCGCAGGTGATGCAGGCCGCCAAGGCAAAGATCCGGCTGTCCGACTTAGGCATTGCCGAAGTAAAGCAGAAGAGAGCCATTAACGGCGGCCTTCTGCTTCAGGTGGCCGGAGAGGAGTGCGCCGGAAAGGCCGATGCATTGGCAGCAAAACTGCACGAGGCCGTCGCGGACTTGGGCGTCAAGGTGGCCAGGCCCACCAAACACGGGGAGGCAAGGGTGATGGACCTCGACGAGTCAGTCACCCAACAGGACGTCGCCAGCGCCATCGCCAATGCCTGCGGATGCGCGGCGGGAGACGTCAAGGTGGGGGAGATACGACGGTCTCCCTCAACCCTCGGGACGGTATGGGTGCGCTGTCCCTTGACGGCCATCCGGAAGCTGGCGGAGGCGAAGCGCGTCCTGGTCGGATGGGTGTCGGCCAGGGTGGATGTGCTGCCAGCTAGGGCACTGCAGTGCTACCGGTGCCTCGAAAAGGGGCACTCACGGCACCAGTGCACTAGCCCGACGGACAGGAGCGCACTGTGCTACGCATGCGGGGAGCCGGGTCACACGGCGAACCAATGCGTGGCGCAGACAAAGAAGTGCGCTCTCTGTGCGGAACGCGGCCTCCCGGCCGACCACCGCCTGGGCGCAAAGTGCCCGCCTCAAAAGAGGAAGGCGCGAGACAGGATACGAGACAGGATAGGCAGGGGAGTGGCCACGGCTACCGACCCGCCACGGGCTACTGGGCTTGCGCCACTGAGCGCGTCGTCCCACTGCCCGCCCACGGAAACGATGGACATCTGATGGATAGGTGTCCATCGTACAAACTGTTGCAAGGGAACCTGAACCACTGCAGGGCAGCACAAGACATCTTGATGCAATGCCTGGTGGACGGTTCGGTTTCCTTGGCAGTGGTGGCGGAGCCGTACAGGGTCCCGGAGCATCCGCGCTGGTTCGGGGATGTCTCCCACTCCGTTGCGGTTCATTGGAGGGGCAACACCGGTGAACCTCCCTGCTCGAAGCTTCATGCCGAGCCGGGACTGGTCGCTGTGGAGTGGGGGCCCTTGGCAGTGCTGGGATGCTACGCCTCCCCGAACTGTTCTCTGGCGGAATACGAGGCGTTCCTCGACCGGGTGGCGGACTGTGTTCGCTCCTGTCTCCCTCGCCCAGTGATAGTTCTCGGCGACTTTAACGCCCACTCACGGGCCTGGGGGGACAGACGGGACACGGTGAAGGGAGAGGCAACCCTCGAGTGGGCGGCCGCGTTGGACCTGCGTCTGCTGAACCACGGTTCAGCCAGCACATGCGTGCGCTGGCAGGGAGAGTCAGTGATAGATCTGTCGTGGGCAACTCTCCCAGCCGAGCGCATGGTCGTGGGGTGGAGGGTGGCGGAGGAGCTCGTCACGCTCTCCGACCACCGCCACATCACGATGGACGTAGCGTTCCAACTGCCGGCTGCCAACTCCCGCCACGCGTTCGAGCGTCGGCGACGTTGGGCGGTTAAGCAGATGAACAGGGACCTGCTGGTCGCCGCCGCCCATGTCGCGGACTGGTCCGACACTACCCATTCCGACCCCGAAGAGGAGGCGAGACGGCTCACGGATGACATGACGGCCATCTGCGATACCGCAATGCCGCGTGTCAGGCTGGAGTGGAGGCATCCCGTGTACTGGTGGTCGGAGCAGATCGCTGAATTGCGCGCGGTCTGCCTGCGCGCCCGCCGTCAGTACACCAGGGCTCGGCGACGTCGGTCAGCCTGTGCCACGGAGAGGGAGGAGAGGTACGCGGAGTATCGCGACGCAACCGTAGCGTTGCAGTGGGCCATCGCCGAGAGCAAAGCTCGGAATCGGAAGGCGCTCGTGGATGAACTTGATCAGGACCCCTGGGGGCGCCCGTACAAGACGGTGCTGGGGAAGTTGCGTCCATGGGTGCCTCCATTGACCGAGACTCTTAATCCCGATTTCGTGGATACAGTAGTGGGGAGTCTGTTCCCCCCTATAGCCGACGATCCGAGCCCGACGCCGTCACCGGCGCGGTCGGTAACGTGGTCAGAGGAATGGGCAGTGTCGGAGAGCGAGCTCCTCGCCGCCTGCGGACGGATGAGTAGGAGGAACGTCGCACCGGGGCCGGACGGAATTCCGGGGCGGGCATGGGTCTGTGCGTTGCCTGTGCTGAAGGGTAGAATCCAGGGGCTGTTCACAGCCTGCCTCCGCCAAGGGGTATTTCCTTCGCAGTGGAGGCAGGCGAGGCTGATCCTATTGCACAAGCAGGGTCGGCCGCAGGACTCCCCTTCGGCATATAGACCCATATGCCTGCTGGACGAGGCGGGCAAACTGCTCGAGCGGATCATTTCCGCCCGAATCAGTGCGCACCTGGCGTGTCGCGGCCCGGACCTGTCCGAGAACCAGTTCGGCTTCCGGAGGCAGCGTTCGACGGTGGACGCGATCCTCCACGTCCGAACACTCTCAGAGGAGGCCATATCCCGGGGCAGGGTGGTGTTGGCGGTGAGCCTCGACATTGTCAATGCCTTCAACTCCCTGCCCTGGAGTGCGATCCTGGGAGGGCTCTCTGCCCACCAAGTGCCGTCCTACCTGCACAACGTGATTGGGGCGTACTTGTCGGACAGAAGCATTCACTACCCGGGTCGCTATGGGAGTGTTCGCGGGAGGATTGTAGAGCGCGGGGTGCCGCAAGGTTCGGTCCTGGGCCCGCTGCTGTGGAACATCGCATACGACGCGGTGCTGAAAACGACGCTCCCGCCTGGAGTGAGCGTCGTCTGCTACGCCGACGACACCCTCGTTCTGTGCGAAGGGGAGTCGTTCGACAGGACGGTCCGGCTAGCAGAGTTTGGAGTGGCACGCGTCGTGTCGAGGATCCGCAGCATCGGCCTGGAGGTTGCGTCCCACAAGACGGAGGCGATTTGGTTCCACGGTCTCAGGCATGGAGCCGAGCCGGCTGAGACCACAGTGCGTGTTGGAGTCACGGATGTCCGGATAGGCCGGTCCATGAGGTACCTTGGCCTTACCTTGGACAGCCGTTGGTGTTTCGAGGAACACTTTGACCGTCTCGTCCCCCGATTGCACAGGGTAGCTGGTGCATTGCATGGTTTGCTGCCCAACCTCGGGGGACCACGTGAAGAAGTCCGCCGCCTCTACGCGGGGGTGGTACGCTCGATCGCGCTCTACGGTGCGCCGGTATGGTCGGACAAATTGTCTACCTGCCGGCGACGCGCGCGGAAGTTAAATTCTGCGCAACGTACGATCGCGATCCGAGTTGCCCGCGGTTACCGCACCATTTCGCATGAGGCGGCCACAGTCCTCGGGCGATTCCCGCCCTTGGACATTCTGGCGGATAGGGACGCAAGGATCTATCAGAAGATTCGCGCCCTCCGCCAGAGGACGGAAAACTTCAACGAGGAGATGGTTAAAGAAATCCGACAGAACGCCAACAGGCACGCGCTGAGGAGCTGGCAGGATCGGCTTCAGGATCCGAGGAACCAACGCCAGCAAGTCATTGAGGCCGTCTCGCCCAACCTTGAGGGCTGGATGAGATGCCAAGGGAGGGTGACCTTCCACCTGACGCAGGTGCTCACCGGACATGGGTGTTTCGGTGCGTATCTGCGCAGGATTGGAAGACAAGAGACGGCCCAATGCAACCATTGTGGGCACGACGATGACTCTGCACTGCACACGCTGCAGGAATGCCCTGCATGGGAGCCGCAGCGGAGAGTCCTCGTCCAGAGCGTAGGACCGAACCTACGATTGGCGGCCATCGTCCACGAGATGGTTCGGCGCAGATCTGCCTGGCATGGCATGATCACCTTCTGCTCCGACGTAATGTCAGCGAAGGAAGACGCCGAAAGGGCCAGGGAACGCGCCGATCCAGCTCGAGCACGAGCTCGGAGGCGCCGCGGCGGGCGCACATAGACCCGCCGCCTGGTCCCTGTAGCTGGGGACCAGAATACAGCTACGGTATCCCCTGCCTGATCGTAAGAGGCGACTAAAAGGGGGCTTCCGGGGTCACGGGCGGCTAGAGTGGGAGCTCGAACCGTCCATCCATGGAGACCAGGGAAGAACGGATGTGTGTGGCCACGCATCGCCGTGAGCAACAGCTCGGGAGTGCCTGTGAGGCAACGCGCGGGGGGTCTCTGGTTGGTTCTTAGGGATACCAAGAGACACTCCCCCAATAAGCGCAGAGGCTGGCCACGGTGGTTTTAGTGCGGTAAAGAATCCCACACATAACCCGGCGTCGCCTCCCAAGGCGACGGGTACCTTGAAGGTTTCCCCCCGTATAAAAAAAAACAAAAAAAAAAAAAAAAAAAAAAAAAAAAAAAAAAAAAAGGTTTAGGTTGGTTAGTTTAGGTTAGGTTAAGGTTTAGGTTAGGTTAGGTAGTTAGGTTAGGTAGGTAGGTTAGGTTAGGTTAGGTTAGGTTAGGTTCTTAGTTAGGTTAGGTTAGGTTAGGTTAGGTTCCAACCCCGGGGCTGCCAACTTGTCGTGTGGGTGGGCTTGGGTGTCATAGTGATACCTGAGGCTATACGGCAGAAGTTACTCCTACCGAAAGTCGACAGGGTGAAGGTCCAGACTAAGAGCAGCCTAGGAGGGAAATCACCCTGGAAAGGGGGAGTCGAACGGGAGCTGTTAAAACTCGCACGGCCTTTGGTGGTTAGCGGGAGGTTATTGGTTCCGTCGGAACGGGAAGTGGTCGTGGAGGGCCGTCAGTCACGGTGTCGTGGCTGTCGGGAGGTTTGCCACCTTCGCGTGAAACCTGTTGTCCCGCAAGGGTCAGGGGGGCTTGCCTTCATTGGCTGGCCCTGAGAGGAGAAAAACCTCAATAAAAAACCTCCAAAGTCCCGTTTGTGGGGCAAAACGCGGCAACGGGACGCTTGTTGGGATGGACGAGTTGACGTCCATCGTTAGCGTCCAACCCGGGGTACCGCCCGACCCACGGGAAATTAGGGTTACCCAGGCAGGGGCACCGCCTGGTGGACTGTTTATCCCCCCCATCGTGGGAACTGCATGGAAAATTATACAACAAACACCTGTAGTAGAGAAGGAAGTAATAGTGGAGAATGAAATGCCCGCAGTTGGTGCGGCAGAAAGAGAGTGGGAAGAGGAAGAGGCAGGACACGGCTGCGGAGGGGGGTTTTGGTAGGAGCCCCGGCTTTCAGCGGCGGCTTCAGCCGCTCAATCGGACCCGGATTGGAATAACTGTCGGGGAGTGCTCCTTTGTTTCGGGGTCATCCACAGCCACATCGGTAAGCGTCCGTAAAAGGTTGCTGCGATGGGCGAAGGTGAAATGCCGATCACAAAAAGCAGCAGGACAAGAAGGCCCGATGAAGGACTTCCTGGCACCCTATGTGCCAGTGTTAAGAACGCAGGACGAAAGGATGCCTCCCAAGTGTTGCGGAGCTAGACCAAAGAAATGGCGCGAACAGCCTCACCGGGCTGATCTAGGTTACCGCATTAGCGGCAGTGAGAGAGACGGGTGGAGAAGGTTGCGGATAGATCCCGAAATTCTGAAAGGGGTGTTTTTGTGCGGTCACTTCGTTGGCTGCACGCAAATCCAGGCAGCAACAACCGAGATGGTGCAGCGGGCTACCCCCTACATCTTGAGGAGCGAGAACGCCTGTGCTGCGTTCCCAGATTCCCGGCCCTGAATAAGACCGGTAGAGCCCTTAGGACGGAATCATGAGTTGCGTAATAAGAGCCTCCCGGACAAGATGGAGGAAGGCCCAGATCAAAGGCCAAGTCAGGAGAAGACTCCCTTATGGATAGGAATCGGAACGATGATCGATCGGAAGTTCGCGGCCGTTAGAGCTGACGATCTTCCCCGACAGGGCAATCAGACCGCCCTTAGGGCAAAAAGCCCAAGACGACACGTGCGACCGAGCACACAAAAGAGCGCCTACAAGGCCTGCGCCAACAACGCAGGCGCCGCCTGCAGCCGAGCCCGCATGGGTCACGGTTCGTGGTCCGAAAGGGCAAGGCCAAGGAGCGGCGAGCAGCGTGCCGAAACCGACAAAGTCGAAGCCAGGCTCGGGAAAGGGGGGGGAAGGTTAGCGCAGGCCCAAGCGGCAACCTGATAAACAGGGGAGCGCTAAAAAGGGCAAAGAAACAGAGAGGGGACAGAGGAAGATCCGAGAGTTCGAAGTCCGCAGCCCGGCTCAGTCACGTGCCCCGGACGGGGTTCGCAGCTTCTTACGCGCAGGTGATGCAGGCACCCAGCCAAGGACAAAAGATCGGCTGTCAGACTTAGGCATTGACTGAAGTAAAGTAAAGCAGAAGAGAGCCCATAACGGCGGCCTTTCTGCCTTCAGGGGGCCGGAGAGGAGTGCGCCGGAAGGACGAGGCATTGGCAGGCAAAAACGACGAGGCCGCGCAGACTGGAGTCAAGGGGGCCAGGACCACCAAACAAGGGGAGGCAAGGGTGATGAGACCTGACGAGTAAGTCACCACACAACAGGAAGTCGCCAGCGCCATCGCCAATGACCTGCCGGATGCGCGGCGAGACGTCAATGGTGGGGGAGATACGACGTCTATCCCTCAACCCTCGGGACGCGGATGGGTGCGCTGTCCCTTGACGGTCCATACGGAAGCTGCGGAGGGAGCCGCGTCTGGTCGGAATGGGTGTCGCGCCAGGGTGGATGTGCTGCCACATAGGGCACTGCAGTGCTAACGGTCGCGCCCCCGAAAAGGGGCACACGGCAACAGTGCAATTAGCCCGCGGACAGAGAGCGCACTGTGCTACGCATGCGGGAGAAGGGTCACACGAGCGAACCAGGCGTGGCGCAGACAAAGAAGTGCGCACTCTTGCGGAAACGCGGCCTCCCGGCGGAACCACCGGCTGGGCCGAAAAGTGCCAGCCTCCAAAGAGGAGGCGCGAGGCGGGGTACGAGGCGGGTAGGAGCGGCAGTGGCCACGGTACCCGACCCGCAAAGGGCTAGGGGCTTGCCGCCACCGAGCGAGCGTCGGTCCCAATTGCCAGCACACGGAAACGTGGACCATCGATGGATAGGTGTCCATCGTACAAACTGTTGCAAGGGAACCTGAAACACGCAGGGGCAGGACCCCGACATCTTGATGCAATGCTGGTGGACGGTGCGGTTTCATTGGCAGTGGTGGCGGAGCCAGTAAGGGTTCACGGCGCATCCGCGGCTGGTTCGGGGGATGTCTACCAACTCCGTGCGGTTCATTGGAGGGGCAACACCCGGTGAACCTCCATGCTCGAAGCTTCATGCCGAGCGGGCACTGGTCGAGGGGGAGTGGGGGCCCTGGCTAGTGCTGGGATGCGACGCCTCACCCGAACTGGTCTCTGGGCGGAATCGAGCGTTCCTCGCTCGGGGGGAGGACTGTGTTCGCTCCTGTATCCCTCGCCCAGTGTGTTCTCGGCGGAATTTAACGCCCACTCAACGGGCCCTGGGGGGACAGACGGGACACGGGAAGGGAGAGGAAACACTCGAGTGGGCGGCAGCGTTGGAACCGCGTATCGAACCCAACGGTTCAGCCAGCAGTGCTGTGCCGCTGGCAGGACGAGTCAGTGATAGATCTGTCGTGGGAAACTCTCCCAGCACGAGCGCATGGTCGTGGGGTGGAGGGTGGCGGAGGAGCTCGTCACGCTACTAGACCACAGCCACATCACGATGGACGTTTAGCGTTCAACTGCCGGCTGCCAACCACGCACGCGTGCGAGCGTCGGCGGCGTGGGCGGTTAAGCGCTGACAAAGGGACTGCACTGGTCGTCCGCCGCCCACGTCGCGGACTGGTACGACAAACCCATTCCACCCCGAAGAGGAAGGCGCGAGCGGCTCACGGATGACGATGCGATACCGCACCAATGCCGCGTGTCAGGCGGAGTGGGGAGCATCCAGTGTACTGGTGGTCGGAGGCAGAATCGCTCTGAATTTGCGCAGCGGTCTGCCTGCGCGCCCGCAGTCAGTAAACCAGGGCTCGGCGAACGTCCGGTCAGCCTGTGCCACGGAGAGGGAGGAGAGGGTACGCGGAGTAATCGCGCGCAACCGTAACGTTGCAGGGGGCCATCGGCGAGAGCAAAGCTCGGAATCGGAAGGCGCTCGTGGACGAACTGAATCGGGACCCCTGGGGGCGCCAGTACAAGACGGTTGCTGGGGAAGTTGCGTCCTATGGGTGCCTCCATGACGAGGACTCTCAAAGCCGATTTAGTGGGCAAACAGGTAGTGGGGAGTCTGTTCCCCCCTATAGCCGACGATCCGAGCCCGACGCCGTCCACGGCCGCTGTCGGTACCGTGTCAGAGGAAGTGCAGTGTCGGAGAGCGAGCTTCCTCGCCCGCTGCGGTTCGGATGAGTAGGGAGGACGTCGCACCGGGGCGGACGGAATTCCGGGGCGGGCATGGGTCTGTGCGTTGCTGTGCTTAAGGGTAGAATCCAGGGGCTGTCACCAAGCATGCCTCCGCCAAAGGGGTATTTCCTTCGCAGTGGAGGCAGGAGAGGATGATCCTACTTGCACAAGCAGGGTCGGCCGCAGGACTCCCCTTCGGCATATAGATCCCATTGCCTGCTGGAACGAAGCGGGCAAAACTGTGCGAGCGGATCATTTCCGCCCGAATCAGTGCGGCAACTGGCGTGTCGCGGCCCGGACCCTGTCCGATTAACCAGTTCGCTTACAAGGGCAGCGTTCGACGGTGGACCGATCCTCACACGTTTTTCCGACACTCTCAGGAGTGAGGCCCTATCACGGCTGGACTAGGGTGGTGTTGAGGTGGCCTCGACATTGTCAAATGCCCTTCAACTCCTGCTTGGAGTGCGATAATGGGAGGCGCTATCTGCCAAACAAGTGCCGTCTACTGCACAACAGTGAGCTGGGGCGTGAGTTGTCGGACAGAAGATTCCACTACCCGGGTCGCTATGGGAGTGTCGCGGGAGGATCGTAGAGCGGCGGAGTGCCGGCAAGGTTCGGTCCTGGGCCCGCTGCTGTGGAACATTCGCAACACGCCGGTGCTGTGAAAAAACGACGCTCCAGCTGAGTGAGCGTCGTCTGGACGCCGACGAAACCTCGTTCTGTGCGAAGGGGAGTCTCGACAGGACGGTCCGGCTAGCAGAGTTTGGGTGCACGCGGTAGTGTCGAGGAATCCGCTGCATCGGGCCTGGAGGTTGCGTCCCACAAAAACGGAGGGCGATTTGGTTCCACGGTCTTCAGGGCATGGAGCGAGCCGGGGCTGAGACCACAGCGGTCGTTGGAGGCAACGGATGTCGGATAGGCCGGTCCAGAGGGACCTTGGCCCTACCCGGGACAGCCGTTGGTGTTTACGAGGAACACACTTTGACGTCGCGTTCCCCCGATTGCCAGGCAGGGTAGCTGGGCATTGCCTGTTTGCGCCCCAACCAGGGGGGGACCAGTGAAGAAGTCCGCCGCCTATACGAGGGGCGGTGGTACGATGATCGCGCTCTACGGTGCGCGGTATGGTCGGACAAATTGTCTAACCTGCCGGCGACGCGCGCGGAAGTTACATTCGCGCAACGTCGATCAGCGATCGAGTGCCGCGGTTACGCACCATTTTCGCATCCTGAGGCGGCAAGTCCTAGGGCGATTCACGCCCCTTGGACATTATGGCGGATAGGGAGCAAGGATCATCAGAAGATTCGCGCCAGCCGCCAGACGGACGGAAAACTTCAACGAGGAGATGGTTAAAGAAAATCCGAACACAGGAACGCCAAACAGGCACGCGTGAGGAGCTGGAGGGATCGGCCTTCAGGATGACGCAAACCAACGCCAGCAAGTCATTGAGGCAGTCTCGCCCAACCTTGAGGGCTGGCTGAGATTGCCAAGGGAGGGTTACCTTCACTGACGCAGGGCGACCGGAGATGGGTGTGTTTCGGTGATATCTGCAAAGGATTGGAAGACAAGGAGACTGGGCCCAATGCAAACCACTGTGGGCACGCCGAGGACTCTGCACTGCACACGCTGCAGGACCGTGCCCTGCCATGGGAGCCGACAGCGGAGAGTCTCATCCAGAGCGAAGGGACCCCGAACCTACAATTGGGGCGGCCATCGTTCCACGAGATGGTTCGGCGCAGATCTTGGCCTGGCACTGGCATGATCACCTCTTGATCGACGCCGGAATCGTCAGCGAAGAAGACGACGGCAAAAAAGGGCAGGGAACGCGCCGCGAGCCAGCCTGAGCACGAGCTCGGAGGAGCGCGGCGGGCCGCACATAGACCCCGCGCATGGTTCCCCTGTAGCTGGGACCAGAATACGAATACCGCTACGGTCTCCCTGCCTCTGCCTGATCGTAAGAGGCGACTAAAGGGGGCTTCCGGGGTCACGGGGCGGATAGAGTGGGAGCTCGAACCGGTCCATCCATGCGGCCCCGCGGAATAGAAAGAACGGCGATGTGTGGTGGCCACGCATCGCCGTAGAGCAACAGCTCAGGGAGGCGAGGTGCCTGATGAGCAACGCGGCCAAGGGGGTCTCTGGTGGTGTTCTTAGGAGATCCACAGAGACCTCAATACGCGCAGGAGGATGGCCACGGGGTGGTTTTAGTGCTTGGTAAAGAATCCCACATAACCCGGCGTCGTCCAAGGCGGCAACGGGTACCTTGTGAAGGCTTTCCCCCGTAAAAAAAAAAAAAAAAAAAAAAAAAAAAAAAAAAGGTTAGGTTAGGAGGTAGCGTTAGGTTAGGTTCGGTTCGGTTAGAAAAAAAAAAAAAAAAAAAAAAAAAAAAAAAAAAAAAAAAAAAAAAAAAAAAAAAAAAAAAAAAAAAAAAAAAAAAAAAAAAAAAAAAAAAAAAAAAAAAAAAATTCTCAGTAATTAGAAGGTATAAAAAGTGTTTTTTAGGCCTTTTTCGGTTCCTATGGCTCCAAATTTAAAAATTTGGTGTCGATGGATAGGGCTCCTGAAGACCTATAAAACAAGGTATGTCAAGTCCGGGGGGGGTGAGGGGGTGTGCGTCAAAAGTTCAAAAAACCCCAAAAAATTCGAATTTTTCAACTGAAATTGCGTCAAAAGACGCTTTAAATTTGTCCAAAAATTTCGAAAAAATTTAGCAACGTAGGAGCAATAGACCCCTACGATTCAGTACCAAAAAGTCGAAAATCGAACTAAGGTAACTGGTTCAAAAATAGAAAAAACAAAAAATTTTTTAAAGTTCCAAAAAAAGTGTTTAAAATTTAGAAGAAACGTCGAAAAAGCGATTTATGTAGTTTTTGTATATAGATCTACTATATATATCCAAATTGTAGACCTAAAGTCAATTTGAAAAAATTCGAATTGTATGACGAAAACTCGTAACTACTGAGCTTAGGTGGATTCTCAGTAATTTATATGTATAAAAAATGTTTTTTAGGCCTTTTTCGGTTCCTATGGCTCCAAATTTAAAAAATTTGGTGTCGATGGATAGGGCTCCTGAAGACCTATAAAACGATGTATGTCAAATCCGGGAGGGGTGAGGGGGTGTGTGTCAAAAGTTCAAAAAACCCCAAAAAATTCGAATTTTTCAACTGAAATTGCGTCAAAAGACGCTTTAAATTTGTCCAAAAATTTCGAAAAAATTTAGCAACGTAGGAGCAATAGACCCCTACGATTCAGTACCAAAAAGTCGAAAATCGAACTAAGGTAACTGGTTCAAAAATAGAAAAAACAAAAAATTTTTTAAAGTTCCAAAAAAGTGTTTTAAAATTTAGAAGAAACGTCGAAAAGCGATTTAATGTAGTTTTTGTATATAGATCTACTATATATATCCAAATTGTAGACCTAAAGTCAATTTGAAAAAATTCGAATTGTATGACGAAAACTCGTAACTACTGAGCTTAGGTGGATTCTCAGTAATTAGAAGGTATAAAAAGTGTTTTTTAGGCCTTTTTCGGTTCCTATGGCTCCAAATTTAAAAAATTTGGTGTCGATGGATAGGGCTCCTGAAGACCTATAAAACGGTATATGTCAAGTCCGGGGGGGGTGAGGGGGTGTGTGTCAAAAGTTCAAAAAACCCCAAAAAATTCGAATTTTTCAATTGAAATTGCGTCAGAAGACGCTTTAAATTTGTCCAAAAATTTGAAAAAATTTAGCAACGTAGGAGCAATAGACCCCTACGATTCAGTACCAAAAAGTCGAAAATCGAACTAAGGTAACTGGTTCAAAAATAGAAAAAACAAAAAATTTTTTAAAGTTCCAAAAAAGTGCTTTAAATTTAGAAAAAAACGTCGAAAAAGCGATTTTATGTAGTTTTTGTATATAGATCTACTATATATATCCAAATTGTAGATCTAAAGTCAATTTGAAAAAATTCGAATTGTATGACGAAAACTCGTAACTACTGAGCTTAGGTGGATTCTCAGTAATTAGAAGGTATAAAAAGTGTTTTTTAGGCCTTTTTCGGTTCCTATGGCTCCAAATTTAAAAAATTTGGTGTCGATGGATAGGGCTCCTGAAGACCTATAAAACGATGTATGTCAAATCCGGGAGGGGTGAGGGGGTGTGTGTCAAAAGTTCAAAAAACCCCAAAAAATTCGAATTTTTCAACTGAAATTGCGTCAAAAGACGCTTTAAATTTGTCCAAAAATTTCGAAAAAATTTAGCAACGTAGGAGCAATAGACCCCTACGATTCAGTACCAAAAAGTCGAAAATCGAACTAAGGTAACTGGTTCAAAAATAGAAAAAACAAAAAATTTTTTAAAGTTCCAAAAAAGTGTTTAAATTTAGAAGAAACGTCGAAAAAGCGATTTATGTAGTTTTTATATATAGATCTACTATATATATCCAAATTGTAGACCTAAAGTCAATTTGAAAAAATTCGAATTGTATGACGAAAACTCGCAACTACTGAGCTTAGGTGGATTCTCAGTAATTTATATGTATAAAAAATGTTTTTTAGGCCTTTTTCGGTTCCTATGGCTCCAAATTTAAAAAATTTGGTGTCGATGGACTAGGGCTCCTGAAGACCTATAAAACGATGTATGTCAAGTCCGGGAGGGGTGAGGGGGTGTGTGTCAAAAGTTCAAAAAACCCCAAAAAATTCGAATTTTTCAACTGAAATTGCGTCAAAAGACGCTTTAAATTTGTCCAAAAATTTCGAAAAAATTTAGCAACGTAGGAGCAATAGACCCCTACGATTCAGTACCAAAAAGTCGAAAATCGAACTAAGGTAACTGGTTCAAAAATAGAAAAAACAAAAAATTTTTTAAAGTTCCAAAAAAGTGCTTTAAATTTAGAAAAAACGTCGAAAAAGCGATTTTATGTAGTTTTTGTATATAGATCTACTATATATATCCAAATTGTAGATCTAAAGTCAATTTGAAAAAATTCGAATTGTATGACGAAAACTCGTAACTACTGAGCTTAGGTGGATTCTCAGTAATTAGAAGGTATAAAAAGTGTTTTTTAGGCCTTTTTCGGTTCCTATGGCTCCAAATTTAAAAAATTTGGTGTCGATGGATAGGGCTCCTGAAGACCTATAAAACGATGTATGTCAAATCCGGGAGGGGTGAGGGGGTGTGTGTCAAAAGTTCAAAAAACCCCAAAAAATTCGAATTTTTCAACTGAAATTGCGTCAAAAGACGCTTTAAATTTGTCCAAAAATTTTGAAAAAATTTAGCAACGTAGGAGCAATAGACCCCTACGATTCAGTACCAAAAAGTCGAAAATCGAACTAAGGTAACTGGTTCAAAATAGAAAAAACAAAAAATTTTTTAAAGTTCCAAAAAAGTGCTTTAATTTTAGAAAAAACGTCGAAAAAGCGATTTTATGTAGTTTTTGTATATAGATCTACTATATATATCCAAATCGTATACCTAAAGTCAATTT
>JAZFAU010001175.1:0-15000 GCA_037178615.1 Dione vanillae
CGTCCCCCCGAGGCGACGCCCACCAGTGCGTCCCCGCTGGTGTGAAAAGTGGAGACGAATGCGGCGTTGGGGACCGCCACCCAGCACGCCATGTCCGGAACGGTGGGAAGTGGAGGACGGAGCTACAAATAGCTGCGTGGTAAACCTTGCTCTGCGAATATCTCTCTAAGTGCTTTAATGGCACAATTACTTGAGGTTGAGGTTGTTCTAACTACTTTGACTTCTGGCCATTTTGAATGGGGATCTATACTATTAAAAACATCTGTTTATTGACTGGACTAAAAAAATCTACATGTAGGCGTTGCCATGGATTTTCAGGTGTAATCCAAGAATGTGTAGTGCTTGTTGGGTTGTTCCTATTTGTCTGGCAACTTTCACAGCTTGCAATTAATTTTTCGATTTCATGATCGAGACCTGGCCACCAGAAATAACTCCTAGCAATAGATTTTGATACCACAATACCATCATGTGCCTCATGTAAGGACTGTAACATATATTCTCGCATCGGAGGTGGTATCACCACTAGACTTCCCTATACAATACACTCATTGCTCATAGAAAGCTCGTTTCTTTTTACCCAATATATCTTTAAAGCAGCATCCTCAACTCTGTCTGGCCATCCAAGTAAAATCCACTATTTAATTTGCGACATTATTTTACTTTAGTTGTTTGTTCCGCAATATCCTTACAAGAATATTCAATAGCACTTGGCTTTTCCCCTAGTAATAAAACATCAGCTGATATTTCCTTTGATCGATGGCGAACGCCATCACGCCTGATTGTATTCCTTTTAATTTTCATACAGTCACAGAGAGCGAAGTCAAGAGAAGCATCCTGTCTATCACTTCCAAGGCGGTTGGTATTGACAACATTAGTCGGGATATGTTAATACCTGTCCTTGACTCTTTAAACCCTGTTATTACCCACATTATAAACTTTTCCTTTGAATCCAATACCTTTCCAACAGTCTGGAAGTTAGCACATGTGATTCCTATACTCAAAATATCAAATCCCTCTTCTTTTTCACAATTTCGTCCCATCTCTATATTGCCTATCCTATCAAAAATCCTTGAAGACGTTGTGCATAAGCAACTGTCAGAATTCCTAACACATAATCATCTCCTTAGTCCTTTTCAATCCGGTTTCCGTTCCGGTCACAGCACTTCCACCGCACTGCTTAAAGTCACTGAAGACATTCGCTTTGCTATGGACAAAAGAGAGTTTACTATTCTCATTTTGCTCGATTTTAGCAACGCCTTTAATTCAGTCGACTTTGATGTATTGCTTGGTATCCTTCGCTCACTTAACTTTGCTCAGCCTGTGATTGATCGGTTCCAATCTTATCTTCGTGGTCGTCGGCAGATGGTAAAGTCTGCTGAGGCTTCCTCGGACTGGGCTGATCTTTCTGCTGGCGTTCCGCAAGGCGGCGTACTTTCCCCTCTTCTGTTTTCAATCTTCATTAATGAAATTACCAAAGTTATTTCTTCTCACTACCATCTCTATGCAAACGATTTACAGCTTTATAGACACGCCACCTTATCGGATCTGTGTACGACCGTACATGATATCAACTATGATCTTTTAAAAATTAAGAACTGGGCTGCATCTTTTGGGCTTCTTGTTAATCCCTTGAAGTCGAAGGCAATGATAATAGGTACCAGACAGTTACGTAGCAAAATTAACTGGGACATTGTACCATCAATTGTCTATGATGGAACTCAAATTGCATATAGTGACCAAGCTACTAATTTGGGGTTAGTCATAGATTGCAATTTATCATGGAGAGCTCAGATTAACGAAGTCAGTAAACGTGTCCATTTCTCTCTGCATTCTCTTAAACGTTTGCAGAATTTCCTTCCTTTCAAAACAAAAATTTTACTTGCACAATCCCTTCTTCTTCCTATCCTGGACTACGCTGATGTTTGCTATCTTGATGCGAATGAAGAGCTACTTGACAAACTAGATAGACTTCAAAATTTGTGCATTCGTTTCATTTACGGTCTGCGCAAATTTGATCACATTTCTCAATATCGACGTCAGTTAAAGTGGCTTCCTATCCGACTTCGCCGGAGCTTGCACATATTATCGCGTCTTTTTAATATATTAAACCATGGTAGCCCTGGTTACCTACATGAGCGTTTTCTATTTTGTCCTGCTCGTGAAAGACCTGTGCGCGCATGTGTGGCGTCGAAAACTCTTGAGGTACCATTTTTTAATACTACTTCTTATGGTAATTCGTTTTCCGTTGTTGCCGCTCGCCTATGAAACTCTCTTCCAGATAATATTTTCCATAATAATATTACAATTAGATCGTTTAAAATCAGAGTTAAGCAACACTTTCTTTCCACTTAAGTTTATTTTATTTTATATGTATGTATATGTATATATGTATGTATGTGTGTATGTATATATGTGTGTGTATGTGTGTATATGTGTATATATATATGTATTGGATAATGGTATATTTATTTATATTTAGTGTGTAACATATTCATTTATCGTCAAGTCTACTTGAATTTTATAATATAAAACTAATTGATATTGTACCTACACCAAAAATATTTATTACAAATAATCTCCACTAGATCCAGGGGTTCTGGAAGAGATCTCTTGTTAGAGATAAGTTATCCCTTTGTACACATTTTTCATTTATATAATTTTCTGTAATTTTCTGTGGTACATAAATAAATAAATAAATAAATAAATAAATAAATAAATAAATAAATAAATAAATAAATAAATAAATAAATAAATAAATAAATAAATAAATAAATAAATAAATAAATAAATAAATAAATAATAAATAAATAAATAAATAAATAAATAAATAAATAAATAAATAAATAAATAAATAAATAAATAAATAAATAAATAAATAAATAAATAAATAAATAAATAAATAAATAATAAATAAATAAATAAATAAATAAATAAATAAATAAATAAATAAATAAATAAATAAATAAATAAATAAATAAATAAATAAATAAATAAATAAATAAATAAATAAATAAATAAATAAATAAATAAATAAATAAATAATAAATAAATAAATAAATAAATAAATAAATAAATAAATAAATAAATAAATAAATAAATAAATAAATAAATAAATAAATAAATAAATAAATAATAAATAAATAAATAAATAAATAAATAAATAAATAAATAAATAAATAAATAAATAAATAAATAAATAAATAAATAAATAAATAAATAAATAAATAAATAAATAAATAAATAAATAAATAAATAAATAAATAAATAAATAAATAAATAATAAATAAATAAATAAATAAATAAATAAATAAATAAATAAATAAATAAATAAATAAATAAATAAATAAATAAATAAATAAATAATAAATAAATAAATAAATAAATAAATAAATAAATAAATAAATAAATAAATAAATAAATAAATAAATAAATAAATAAATAAATAAATAAATAAATAAATAAATAAATAAATAAATAAATAAATAAATAAATAAATAAATAAATAAATAAATAAATAAATAAATAATAAATAAATAAATAAATAAATAAATAAATAAATAAATAAATAAATAAATAAATAAATAAATAAATAAATAAATAAATAAATAAATAAATAAATAAATAAATAAATAAATAAATAAATAAATAAATAAATAAATAAATAAATAAATAAATAAATAAATAAATAAATAAATAAATAAATAAATAAATAAATAAATAAATAAATAAATAAATAAATAAATAAATAAATAAATAAATAAATAAATAAATAAATAAATAATTCTTCCGTTGTTTCCATTGGCCATCTACTTAGTGCATCTGCTCCTCCGATATTCGTACCACAATTATACTACAGTTCATAATCATAGGCATTTAATTTTAAGGCCCATCTCATCATACGAGGAGATAAAATGTTTGGAATAGCCTTATTAGGACTTAATATTCCCAGCAATGGTTAATGTCCGTATATATCAATACATGACGTCCATAGAGATATTGGTTGAATTTTTCTATGCCAAACATAATTGCTGCCGCTTCTTTATCCATTTGAATATAATTTCTTTCTGCCTTTGTTAAGGTTCGAGAACCCATAGCTGTTGGTCGTTCTAATCCATCTTCCATTTTATGGGCTAAAACCGCTCCAACTCCATATTCCGATGCATCACAGGTCAATATAACTGGTTTTGTATTGTCGAAATGTGTTAAGGTCTGTTCGCTGGATGGTACTGCTTTAGCTCTATCAAACGCTTCCTGTTCCGGTTTGCCCCATTTCCACATTGCACTTTTATCAAGCAACCTATGTAATGGTTCCAGCAATGTTGCTTTATTTTTTATAAATCTTTCATAAAAGTTTAACAACCCTAGAAATGCCTGTAGTTCTTTGATGTTTCTTGGTGCTTTGGTATTTTTTATTATATTTATTTTTTTCTGACTAAGATGGATTCCCTTGCTATCTACCATATAACCTAAAAATTCTACTTGGTTTGTTGCTAACTGACATTTCTTTTTGTTCAGTCTCAAACCCACATTTTTTAGAGCCTTTAGTACGCTTTCCAATCTGTTATTATGTTCTTGTATTCCTTTTCCGGCCAGCTCCCTTTATACCAGACAATGTAGTTGACATCAACCTCTGAAACATTCCTGGACACGCCTTTAGACCATATGGTAATCTCTTCATTTTATATAATCCCTTTGAAGTATTTATGGATAATAGTTTTGCAGTATCATCTGTCACCTTTACTTGAGTATATGCTTCTTTCAGATCCAGCTTAGTAAATATGGTACCACCCGCTAACTCTGACAATGACTCATTGATTGTTGGTTGCGGATAGGTGTCCGTGTCCGTCGCAATATTGACAGTCAATCTGTAATCACCACACAATCTGATATTCCCATTAGGCTTTATAACTGGAACTATAGGCGTAGCTCAATCCGAATAGGGAATTGGTTCAAGCACCCCTGTTCTCACTAATCAATCTATCTCCTCATATACCCTTTCTTTGATTGCAAATGGTATTGGTCTATTTTTCATAAATTTTGGTTGTATACTTCTATTACAAGTTATGTTTACTTCTGGCCCTTTATATTCTCCTAATCCCTCCTGAAAATCTTCTTCATATTTCTTCAATAACTCTTGTAGTGATGTGGTGTGATGTATGCAATTATTATTATTATCTTCTGATACAACATAATTTATGCCTCCCATTGTTATTCCCAACTGCTGAAACCAATTTCTTCCCAAAAGGTTTTTTCCTTGTCCTCGAGCAATTAACAACATAAGATTGCCTTTAAAATTACCATATTCAATAAAAACTTCAATGCTACCCCGTAACTGTACCTTAATTTAAATAACTTCTTTTTAGCCCTGGCAATTTGTTCTTCCATATGTACCGTGCTTGTTGTTCACATATAATTGAATATGAACACCCTGAATCTACCTGAAATTTAACAGGTTTTCCATTTAGTTTAAGTATCACTTCAACAGGTGGTACCCGCTCGGATCCACTCATACAATGTATTCCATTCATAAATTAATCAACTTCATTCACTTCTGTATATTTTTGTTTATTCTTTCCACACATTTTAGCTATGTGACCAACTTTATTACATTTAAAACATTTAGAAGACATAAAATTACACTTTTGGTACATATGGTTACCCCCACAACGATAGCAATAGGATCTTTTTTTTACCTTCTTCTACTGCACTCACCTCCATTGGTTCAGATTCAATATTATAGTTATTAGACCCTGCACTATAACCGGAACTACATTCCCCTGGCACATTTATTACTTTCAAGTCTTCTCCTCGTTTTTCGGCTTGTAGCGCCATTTCCACCGCCATTTCATACGTGAAACCAACTTTTTTTAAAAAACTTTCTTGTAGTTTTGTATCGTATACTCCACAAACCAATCGATCTCGTAAAGTTCTTTCGAGGTCAACAAAATTACAAAATCTACTCATTTTTCTTAATTCAGCAATGTAATCTTGCATGGATTCGTCTGTGCTTTGCCTTTGCATGTGAAATTTATACGATTCCACTATTTCATTTGGCCTTGGACGAAAATGGTTCTTTAGTTTCGCTATCACCTCCACCAAGGTTACCTGGCTCAAATCACTTGGAAATATCAATGTTTTTGACAAACTATACAAATCATCACCACATGACGCAAAGAAAATAGCTTTCTGTTTATTAATATCAGTTACACCACGTGCTTCTAAGAAAAACGCAAATCGCTCGATATAGTTTTCGCAATTATCATTTTTAATATTACATGACTCAAATTTAAGGTCCCCCATTATATATAAACACTTTACACTTAGTTTCACTCACTATTTTCACTATATTTTCCGATTTTCCTCGTCGCCAAATGTTGTGTACTTACTCGGTGATTTTATAACTGCCATCTTGTTTTCAGATTCCAGTATTTTTTAAAAATACCTCCAACTGTTACTTATTATGTTGCCACTACCTAATCACTTATTTATTTAATTATCCTAAATACACAACATTTGCCATTTTTATTTAATGGTAAAAAGAAATATTTAGATGTTTTTGTTGTTAGAATGGTGGCCCGCCCTTATTAGGTCGCGATTTTATTCAAAAATTTAATTTTAAAGCGTCTTTAGACGCATTTTCATTCGAAAAATTCGAGTTTTTTGGGGTTTTTTGAACTTTTGACGCACCCTCACCCCCCCGGACTTGACAAATATTGTTTGATAGGTCTTCAGGAGCCCTGTCGATTGACACCAAATTTTTTGAATTTGGTGCAATAGGAACTAAAAAAAGAGGCCTCCCCCCCACCCTAACCTTCATTACTAAGGTGGATTCGTACAATTGGGAGGAAATAAAGTTGTGCTTCTTGACTGTAAATAACCCTTATTAGAGTTATTTAGCCTAGTATATTAATTTAGGACACTCAGCGGCTTTTTACACCCCCGTTTTAGCAAAAATTCTGAGTGGGTATATTTACCCAGTAATATTTTATGACTTTTTAAATTTTAAAAAATTTTTGTTAGTTTAGGAATTTCATATTTGCCGGAGTATGCTTTTAATTGTTATTTGCTATATTTAATTATTGAACTTTTTACAATTTAACTTATTTAATTTTAATTTTGAATTTTAATTTTTTATTTTTAAATATTGACACGGAAGGCCTTAGAGGGGAAAATTAGATTCTTGTTAAAGAACCTTTTCGTTCTCCTCACCTACCTTTTATTATTAGGTATTTGAACGTCTTATTTACCAACAAATGACTCCGTTTCTTTCAAAACAAAATCTCCTCAATCCCTTTCAGTCTGGTTTCCGACATGGTCATAGTGCGGCTACTGCTTTAGTCAATATTACTGACGACATCAGATTAGGTATGGACTAACATCTTATCACAGTATTGATATTACTAGATTTTAGTAATGCATTTAATACTGTAGATTTTGATATTTTGATTACCATATTGAATTCTCTTAACATATCTCCTAACGTGACTGGCTGGTTTCAATGTTACTTGCAAGGTCGCCGGCAAAGAATAAACGTTGATGGTCATACCTCTGACTGGTGCATGATTAATGCTGGAGTACCGCAAGGTGGCGTGTTGTCTCCTCTTTTATTTTCTGTTTTCATCTCCTCTATCACTAAGAACATCTCTTCTCTCTACCACTTGTATGCAGACGATCTCCAAATTTACTCACAATCACACTTAAATGGGCTTCCTACGTGTATTAATCAACTGAACACAGATCTTTTACATATACTTGTGTGGAGTAAATCACATGGTTTAAGAGTAAATCCTATAAAAACGCAAGCTACAGTTATTGGTAGTAGCAGGTTGATTGCACGCCAAAATACCACCAATTATGTTTGACGGAATACGTATACCAATTAGTGACCAGGTGAAAATTCTTGGTATTATTTTTGATAAGCATCTTTCTTGGGTGCTACAAGTGAATTAAGTTAGTAAGAAGCTGTTTGCTGCATTAGGGTCGCTTAGAAGGTTGAGTAACTTTCTGCCCATACTCACTAAAGTTATGTTAGCACAATCTCTCCTTTTACCGATCCTTGACTATGCTGACACATGTTATGTAAATCTAAATGAGGACCAACTAAATAAACTTGAGCGCTTACAAAATCTCTGTATAAGGTTCATATTTGGACTTCGCAAGTATGACCATGTTTCTGAATTTCGCAAACAACTCAAGTGGCTTCCTATTCGCCTTCGCAGGAATACTCACATTTTGTCTCTTCTTTACTCTGTTTTATTTAATCCTACTACTCCTCTCTATCTTAAAAATAAATTTGAGTTTCTGAGTGATACTCATGAGCGATCTCTCCGCTCAAATGATACCCTACTTTTGAAAATTCCTTCCCACTCCTCATCCTTTTACGCAAAATCCTTTGCAGTCGAAGCTTGTCTGTCGTCTTTGGAACTCGCTACCTTTAAACATAAAACGTGCTCAATCGCTTATTACTTTTAAAAAGCTTGTCAAGGAAATGTATTTTTCATCTTAACTATATTTATCTCTCACTATTGTCATTTATTCTTTTTCAAGTAGATATTTATTTATGTAATATATATATATAGTATGTGTATTTGTGTTCTATTTATATGTATGTATATATTTATGTATAAATTTGTTATATATAAAATATTATTATTGTTATTGTATTTATTTTTATTTTGAAGTAACGTATATGAAATTATCAATTTTAATTATTGCGCCCTACCCCAGTATTCTTTAAGTAGTCCTCTGCCCAAAGGTTGCCTGGAAGAGATCGCTGTTTTAGCGATAAGGCCGCCTGTTGCAACTGATGCAACCACATCAACCATATAAATAAATAAATAAATAAATAAATAAATAAATAAATAAATAAATAAATAAATAAATAAATAAATAAATAAATAAATAAATAAATAAATAAATAAATAAATAAATAAATAAATAAATAAATAAATAAGTAAGTAAGTAAGTAAGTAAGTAAGTAAGTAAGTAAGTAAGTAAGTAAGTAAGTAAGTAAGTAAGTAAGTAAGTAAGTAAGTAAGTAAGTAAGTAAGTAAGTAAGTAAGTAAGTAAGTAAGTAAGTAAGTAAGTAAGTAAGTAAGTAAGTAAGTAAGTAAGTAAGTAAGTAAGTAAGTAAGTAAGTAAGTAAGTAAGTAAGTAAGTAAGTAAGTAAGTAAGTAAGTAAGTAAGTAAGTAAGTAAGTAAGTAAGTAAGTAAGTAAGTAAGTAAGTAAGTAAGTAAGTAAGTAAGTAAGTAAGTAAGTAAGTAAGTAAGTAAGTAAGTAAGTAAGTAAGTAAGTAAGTAAGTAAGTAAGTAAGTAAGTAAGTAAGTAAGTAAGTAAGTAAGTAAGTAAGTAAGTAAGTAAGTAAGTAAGTAAGTAAGTAAGTAAGTAAGTAAGTAAGTAAGTAAGTAAGTAAGTAAGTAAGTAAGTAAGTAAGTAAGTAAGTAAGTAAGTAAGTAAGTAAGTAAGTAAGTAAGTAAGTAAGTAAGTAAGTAAGTAAGTAAGTAAGTAAGTAAGTAAGTAAGTAAGTAAGTAAGTAAGTAAGTAAGTAAGTAAGTAAGTAAGTAAGTAAGTAAGTAAGTAAGTAAGTAAGTAAGTAAGTAAGTAAGTAAGTAAGTAAGTAAGTAAGTAAGTAAGTAAGTAAGTAAGTAAGTAAGTAAGTAAGTAAGTAAGTAAGTAAGTAAGTAAGTAAGTAAGTAAGTAAGTAAGTAAGTAAGTAAGTAAGTAAGTAAGTAAGTAAGTAAGTAAGTAAGTAAGTAAGTAAGTAAGTAAGTAAGTAAGTAAGTAAGTAAGTAAGTAAGTAAGTAAGTAAGTAAGTAAGTAAGTAAGTAAGTAAGTAAGTAAGTAAGTAAGTAAGTAAGTAAGTAAGTAAGTAAGTAAGTAAGTAAGTAAGTAAGTAAGTAAGTAAGTAAGTAAGTAAGTAAGTAAGTAAGTAAGTAAGTAAGTAAGTAAGTAAGTAAGTAAGTAAGTAAGTAAGTAAGTAAGTAAGTAAGTAAGTAAGTAAGTAAGTAAGTAAGTAAGTAAGTAAGTAAGTAAGTAAGTAAGTAAGTAAGTAAGTAAGTAAGTAAGTAAGTAAGTAAGTAAGTAAGTAAGTAAGTAAGTAAGTAAGTAAGTAAGTAAGTAAGTAAGTAAGTAAGTAAGTAAGTAAGTAAGTAAGTAAGTAAGTAAGTAAATAAATAAATAAATAAATAAATAAATAAATAAATAAATAAATAAATAAATAAATAAATAAATAAATAAATAAATAAATAAATAAATAAATAAATAAATAAATAAATAAATAAATAAATAAATAAATAAATAAATAAATAAATAAATAAATAAATAATAAATAAATAAATAATAAATAAATAAATAAATAAATAATAAATAAATAATAAATAAATAAATAAATAAATAAATACCTTTTAATTATTGACTTTTATTATTTATATACAATTTTAATTCATTTTAACCTATTTAACTTATTATTTTAAATAATTTATTATTTTAATTTATTAAATTCGAATTTATTATTTTTTAACATAACTTATAGTACTCTAGGCAAATTTTAATTGTTGACATCTGAGTGGCCTTTTACACCACTCAGAATAAATTTTAAGAGTAAGTTGACGAATCCCTCTGCAATAAGATGCTTCGCACACCCGCAAAAGACTGCAGTCGGAACCTCTTGCAGGACCTGTCGCCCACTGAAGAGACTCGACCTCTCGAGTCCTCGCCACCCCATACACCTTGTTCGGGCTCTTCGACCGTTCCATCCCGCCCTACTAAACCGAAGCCAAAAACCACCAAAATTAAAACCCCCTACCCTAAGTGTACAGAAACCTTTGTCGCTGTCAGCCTACCCGGCTCAAGTTGCGCGAGTAGAACAGCGGAGGCCAAGGCCTGTTTGCTGAAAGCCAAACTCCATCTTGGCAACTCGCGTAACTTGAGGTCTGACATTAAGGCCGAAGTCACCAAAGCCATCGAACGCCTCTACCAGCTGGTGAAGGAGGCAGAGGCACAGGGCAACAACGAAGATAAGTCAGAACAGGATACCGGGCACCAACTTACTTCGTTGCAAGGGGAGTGGCTTCGGAAAATGGACAAGCACAAGGAGCTAATGAAGAAGAACGAGGAAAAAATGGAACAGTTTAGAGTCTTATTAGAAGGAAAGGGCTTGGCTTTTGAGGACATGGATCAAACAAGGATCTTCTTCTGATCCTCAGGGACGTCTTCAACTATAACTCAGATGAAGACATACTAGGTGCCCTGAGGAAACAGAATCGAGGTCTCCTTGCCGACATCCCTCAAAAAGATTTCCGAGCTGAAATAAGATTTCGCCGCAGGGCTAGGAACCCACAGACGGCACATGCGTCATGAGGGTGTCCCCCGGGATGTGGAACCGTGTGATCGGGGCAGGGGCAATGCACATAGATTTACAAAGAATCAGAGTGGAGGACTTTTCCCCACTCGTGCAGTGTTCCCTCTGCCTAGGTTACGGTCACGGTAGGCGGTTCTACAAAGAAACCGCCCCCAAGTGCAGCCACTGTGGGGGACCCCACGTAAGGGCGAAGTGCGAGGGCTGGTCTGGCGGTGCATCTCCGTCGTGCTGCAAATGCGTGGGCGCCAAACTTGAACGCGTTGATCACAACGTGTTCAGCGCAGACTGCCCAGTTCGGCGCAAATGGGATGCTCTGGCCAGGGCCAGCGTTGTATATTGCTAGGGGCGCCACGGACATTGTGGCCCAGGTCATGGGGGTGACTGGAACCATGGTGATTGAGGCGCCCTGGCGGGGGCCGTCTGTGGAACTGGGGATATTCCAGCAGTCGCGGGCAAATCCGGCTGGCTCTTTTGGCACAGTCCAGATATCCTACCTATAGTTTGGTGACAAAATTATCGTTTGTCACACCCAATAATGATGATAAGCTCCGGTTTTTGGGTGGTAACAAACGTAGGTTGGAAAGGAGGGAGCGCGCGGATATGCCCGCACAGTCTTTTAGCGGCGGATCTTTTAGGGCGCCCGGACCTTTGTCGTTTCGGATACATTCGCTGAACAACTTGGTGTGTAACTTGTCAGCGAATGGAATCCGGACGAACGCCCTAAAGTGGATAATTTCAGAAATGCTTCCTAGGTAAAATAATAACAATAGGTAATGCTCGGAAATAAGGTTGGAATGAAAATTAGTATATTGTAAGTCAAATTTGTCATGTCATGTAAATGTTTGGGCGCTGTGTGAATATAGTAAATTAGAAATATGTTACAGTCATCGTTAAATGTTATAATGTTATAAGTATTGTTATAATTCTAGTCATTAGAAACCCTTTAAAAATTTTAAACAAAAAAGTTAAATAGCTGTAAAAGATCTCTAATCGCCATGTCAGAGGGATGAGTATAAAAAAAAAATAATAAAAAATAAAAAATATGTAAGCAGTTCGTATAACTCAGCTGATTATGTAAGTCGATCTATGACTAATGACTTTACACCGTTATGTAAAAAATACAAGGAAAACAACACTCCTTGTACACTGGATAATGCGTCTTATGTCAATTTAGTTTGGAATGTAAATTCAATGCCTGTATCCCTAGTCGACGTTCGGCAGGCGTCCAAGGCGGACGGCCTTTTGTCTCGAATTGTTTATTTTGTGTTGAACAAATGGCCCAATAAAATTACCGATAAAAATATTCGCGCTTATTATCATTGTAGGTCTGAGCTTGCCGTAGAAAATGGATGTCTTATGAGAGGTTCTAAATTAATAGTTCCTAAAAGTTTGAGGCAAGATATTATTAATGAATTACACTGCGGTCACTTAGGCGTTGCAAAAATGAGGGCGTCAGCGCGTGCACGTTTTTGGTGGCCGGGTATGTGTGCGGACCTCGAGCGCGCGGTCGGCGCGTGCGGTGTCTGCACACAGCTCCGCGCCGCGCCGCGCGCCTCTCACGCCGTGGCCGTACCCACCTGAGCCGTGGTATAGGGTACACGTCGATTTTTTGGGCCCGTTAAATAGTAAAGTATATTTCGTGGTTGTAGATGCGTATTCAAAGTGGGTTGAAGTTTTCGATGTAAGTTCAGAATATGGATCTAAAATAATAATAGAAAAATTATGCGAACTAATGTCGAGATTTGGATTATTCCACACCATTTGTAGTGACAATGGGACATTATTCACTTCTACGGAATTTCAAGACTTCTGTAAAATTAATGGCATTACTCATTTAACATCTCCAAGTTATCATCCTACGAGTAACGGACAGGCAGAAAGTTACGTAAAAATTATTAAAAAAGGGTTGAAGCAATAGTTTTGTCTGGTTAGCAAAAGAAGGACATTAATATTAAATTAAATGAATTTTTATTCAATTATAGAAATTCCGTTCAATCTACCACAAATCGTTTATCTGCTGAGGTTCTTTTTGGTAAAAACTTGCGGTGTAAATTAGATCTTTTAAAACCTTCGTCATTGTCTTCGTTATCCGACCCTAAGCTAAAAGAAATTGTAATTAAAAATCAGTGTTCACAGATTAATTCATACAGTGGTAAACGTAAACTAGATTTTTCGGGTAGGTGTAAAATAAGTGAACACAAGTTTTTTTTAATGCTCTCGTTTTGTTTAATTAAGTTAATGAGAAATATGCTGTGAAATTGTTGTCACTTACCAGTATTACATTCCTTTAATGACATCAATTATAGTCTACACTAAACACCTATTGCATACACAATAAAAATTTTCATACAAATTTTCTATTGTTCAAATTATTCTTCAAAAAAGCAGCAAAACAATGGAGTCCTTGAAACACACAATATTTGAACTCAGAGATCACTTTGATACTAAAATGGCCGAGTTTCAAAAAAATCTTCAAAGTGCTTCCATCCCGGCCACAAGTCCTACTTCCAATATTGCGGCTCAATTCAGTGTCTTCAGAAGTTTTGTTATGGGTGCTCTGGAGGGGCTTCAGTTACAACTTGGTCTTCTGGCTGGCAAGTATGATGAGTTAGAAATGAAATCCCGTAGAAAATTTCTTCTTGTCCATGGCATTCAGGAGAGCAAATCAGATAAATTGGTGTCAGGTACAGTTAAGATTCTTTCTGAACATTTAAAAGTCCCTGAATTGAAAGTGGAAGATATAAGCCGTTGTCACCGTCTTGGCCGCTCCAGCTCTGACAAGCCACGTGCCATTCTTATCAAATTCCGAGATATTGACCTTAGAAATAAAGTCTGGTTCAGTAAAACCAATTTGAGAAATACTGGTATTACTATATCTGAATTCCTCACTAAAGAACGTCATGAGGTTTTTGTTGCGGCTCGTCAGCAATTCGGGATCTCAAAGTGTTGGACTAAGAATGGTACTGTGGTAGTTTTAGAATCACATGGCACTAAAAGGAGGATTTCTACAATGGCTGAATTAAAATCCTTAGCTTCATCCACCGACATCACAGAGGTAAACACTATTTGTATAAATATCATATTTCACTTTTCGTCTAAGTTTACTATTTATTTATTTAATATGAAAGATCCTTCTAGTCGCTTACTAAAGTTTAGACTCGTACTAGAGGAATATGACTATGTAATTGAATATGTGAAAGGCAAAGAGAATGCAGCTGCAGATGCATTATCTCGTGTGATTGTGACTTCAAAAGAATTGAAAGAGATGAATGAATGTGTACTTGTGATGACGCGTGCTCAGAGGCGAAGAATGAACGATATGAATGGAATGGACACAAAATCTCAAAGTGACATTAATAAAACCGACACCACTAGGCCTGATCAACCATGTGTGGTAACTTATACTAAACCCAAAAATGCTGTAGAATTACGATTTATAGATAATCGTAATTTAAATATATTACGGAGAAAAAATAATATTTATTATGAAAACAATATTTTTTCATATGATAAAGCTCACTTTAATTTGTTTATAAACTCATCTTCTCAATCTCAAATTACGCGAGCCGAATTTGTGAGAGAGTTGAGTAACGTTTGTAAAAAAATGTCGATCGACGAAATATACGTATTAAAGAATAAA
>JAZFAU010001176.1:0-20348 GCA_037178615.1 Dione vanillae
CGATGTACGTTACGTTGACAGAGTTCACATGACTTGTATGTTTAGATTCCAATAAATATATTGGAAATCTATTCATACAAGTCATATGAAAAAGGCATAAAAAAGTAATACATGAAATAACTGGGACTTATAATTTAATAAAATTTTATTTTTGCATGGTTATTTATTATAATTGTTTATTTGTGTGTCATTGAATTTGAAGTTGAATAAAAAATATTCTTTTTTTATGAACAAATATCTATTACTATAAATAAAACAAAATTTACAATAATGTTATTACATCTACCCTTTGTTTACTTTCGTCCACAAACTGATCCTAGCAAACTCGCGACGTGCACGTTTGTCAGTAACTGACAACAGCGAGCGGTCATTGTACTGAGGTGTCGAGTGTCAACTGTCAATGTCTGGATGTCGCGGTGTTTGCATTAGAATGAAAAACCTTCACGTCAATTTAAATCTACCCTTGTAACCTAATATATGCTTTTCTATTGACTTTAGTGTACAGTACTGTGAAGTACGATTCGTGGATCTTTATGTAACTTTTGTCTGAACTGAACATCGCTTTTCGAATTCTATCAATAAGTTTACGTAATTATATGGATTATAGAATTATTTTGTAATTGAATTATACCAAATATACTTGTTTTGTATTTTTAAAATGGTAACTAAATATTAATAAAATATCACTTTTACACGAAGACTACGCCTACTGGAGGGCACCTCGTATCTGTCATACTTTTGTTGCTTTGTTGCACTGACTGATTAAATTCAATTATGTAATAAAATATGAATTCTTTTTATTTCTCCACTAATTAATTAATAATACCACAAAGCAACGAGACTAAAACCCACTCGTAATATAATAAAGTTATAAGTCACGGAGCTGAGGACAGCTGCGGTGATAAATCTTACAAAACAAGTCAGCTCAGTAGAAATCCTGCAAACTGCGGCGCGGCGTGTACCAGCACCAGTATATCTGTTAGTTGTACTTTACTTCATACCTCGTAAACCTGAGAAAGTGTGTTTTATTCACAGTTTGGGAATTTTCTCTTCATTTCAGTGAGTCGGGATTTTTCTTGTTATTTTTCATAAAAATTTCAAATTAAGAACAATATTTTGGATATTCTTGCATAACTTTATTATTCTTCACAGATTTATTCAATTCAATAATTCTTAAATAAAAAATCAAAGTAAGTTGTTCAATTTCTGACTTAAGTTAAACAACACTTTTTCTATATTTCAGTGATTTTGTAATTTTAGAAAAAAATGTAATTTACGTGCGTTGGTGGAATTCTGGTCTTATTCAGCAGTGGTCGTAGTCGTCTTTGTAGAGTCCAAACAAAGTTAAGAACAAGTCTTAGTAAAGGCTTTTAAGCTAACAATGTGTAACTGCGACTGAAATTACTTTCAAATACGTACCTAGTTAGTATGACCTTAGTTTCTAAAATCAGTAAAAGAATATTTTTAATAATAATTTTAGTAAAACATGTGACACGTACTTATTATTTTTCTTTACACTTTTCTTTCCATTTTATTCCACATGGTGCGATGGACAGAGGTACTCAAGTGTTAAGAACCTACTGTGCGGAATTCACTCTACGAATGGGGGTTAATTCAAATTTTAGAAGCTTACTAAACATGCTTCAAACAATAAAAATGTATAATTTTAAAGAATATATCCTTATTAGCGTTCGAATAAAAATAATTTAATAAAGATCGACTAAAACTGAAACTGAATCGACCGATCAAAGTGTTATATGTTAAGAAAAGTATTAACATAAGCTTTTATTTAGTTCATGTATTTCAACAACTTAGTCACAATCTTCGGTAGTATAGTGGTAAGTATCCCCGCCTGTCACGCGGGAGACCGGGGTTCGATTCCCCGCCGGAGAGAGTATTTTTATATTTCTTTCTTTCTTCTTTTCTTATTTTTTTTATCAAATTAATATATTACTTAAAATTAGTTTAATGTATATTTCTAATTGTTACATATATATATATATATATATATATATATATATATATATATATATATATATATATATAATATATATATATATATATATATATATATATATATATATATATATATATATATATATATATATATATATATATATATATATATATATATATATATATATATATATATATATATATATATATATATATATATATATATATATATATATATATATATATATATATATATATATATATATATATATATATATATATATATATATATATATATATATATATATATATATATATATATATATATATATATATATATATATATATATATATATATAATATAATATTTTCTATCGATAACTTCAACGACAATTATGACGATGGTGATAATTGTCGTTGGGTGATGACTCACGACTGGTGACCGCCTGGATACAGAGTGTGATGGTGGATTACTTTAATTGCTATATATTTTTTTCATAATTTTATAAATTTGTATAAAAGATTATTTTTGAGGAGAATAAAAACGATCACAAAGAACAGATATATATGGACTGTGCCACGTGACTGACGACTCGTCGACGTGTCAACGTAGCTCCTACTTGGTTAGAGGTTCTGATAAATTCCAATTTACGTTTAATTGTTACAAGTCACATGCACACTGCAAGTATTTACGAATATTTACACACTCCTAGATAAGCTCACACACGAAAGCTCGATGTGACGCGCGACGTTCGAACGGGAACTTTATCATTTTCTCCGCAACTAGTTGTCGCCAAGTTCTGTTCGATTTCGAGCTAAAAGTTTGGTGACTTTGGTTTTGTTATTTTCATACGCTTTAATTTATAACTTTATTTAAAAAGTTTCTTCGTGACTTTACAATGTACGGCGTCTAATAAAATATCGACAGTAAGATTTAGTTTTCTTCATAGGATTTATCGTTGGCAGAAATATTATTATTACGATAGTTTCTTTATTATGATAATATGTAAGATATAATGGCTGACTATAAACAATATAAATAAAGAAAGAAATATTGAATAATCTCGATTCAAGACAACTCAAGCGAGTTCTGCTCTCGGTCATATTTACAGTTTCTTCGTTCGCTGATAATTAAAAACCATTCAATTTATATTCCTCATCCATTTCTTCTATAGCAATAGTGACTTGAATGCGCTCATAGCTCTAAATCAAACGAGTCCTCTTAATAAAGGTGGAAAAAGGAGTAAAAACTGGGGGCTAGGGGTCTCTGTGGCCCAGATTAACGACGCGGCGATAGCTCGATCGTGCCGTTACAGTGTGGAAGGTTCTACTTAGTTAAGGTCATTATATACTTGGAAACAGTGTATTTGTACTTTTGATGAAACTAAATATATTGTAAACATAACGTTAAAAAATTGATATTATCCATAAACCAATTACGTGTATATACTGTCGTTTTGTATTTGTACGTACATGTATATACATGTACATATGTGCGGCAAACAATATAAAAATATGAATTATCATGCCAATGTTCAATTGCTTTACATTTATCTTTGTAAATAATGATAAGTAACCATTTCTTACAATAGACACCTGGTACATGTCACATGTCACTATTTTTTATCGTTGTGGTAAATTATACTTCAATATATGTTATACAATTATACATTTTATAAAAACAAATGGATTTTAATTGAAAATTGAAATTAATAGTATTTGATACAAATTTTAAAGGATTCAAGACTAGAAACTGGTAAATGAGTTTATAATACGTCGTTAGTACATTTGCATTTACGCCATTGTAATGAGACGAGCGCTCGAGCGTTCATGATAAACGATATAAAGTAAGATATATTTAAATGTAACAAAGACTTAATCCGCTCTCGAGGAATTACAGTCGATCGCGAACCTCACAATAAAGCTATACATAAAATGCCAATAGTTAACGAACGAACTGCAATTCAGAACTAGGACTCGTCTTAACCGACCGCCTCCGAGCGGCGACTTTAATTAAACCTAACTTCTGAGATGACATCCCACTCAAGATAACTTCATCCATCCACAATGTACAAAGTACAAGGGGAATAGAGCACTCTGGCATTGTGATAGAGACTTCAGCGCCGGCAACAGCAGGTGGCAGGTTGTTACAACTGTTGCTTTCTACGGCGCTAAATCAATCATGAAACACGATTTCTGCTGTTCTGTTCCTGCAAAGTGCGAACTCAGCGAAGACTACTTCATGTCTGTTGCTGATGTGGGAGTATCACGCGAAGTGGGTTATCAACTATGCACTTAGATATCACATCATTTATGTTTTTAAAAAATATCGGGTAAGTTTTATGTAGTAGGTATGAATATAACTTCACAATATGTAACGTACAAATAAAAATCAAAAGAAGATCGATGTTCTTCGTATAAACGTGCTTACGAAGAAATTATGGACTTTTAAGGAATTATGGATTTTTCTCACACCTGGAAAAAACCATATAAACTGCTGCACTCCAAGCTGTTAGTCTAAACATTCTTATCGAGGTGCGTCGTAATTCTTATATTTCTGATACAATTCATTTTCGTTGTTATCTTATCTGAGAGAAGATTTTCGGAAAGCATCTCTATATCTTCGATCCAGGGCTAGAACCCTTGGACAGCTAAGTGAGCTATTAATATTATATAATATTATCCTTAAAAAAATAAAAATCTTTTTTTCTAAAAAATAGTTTAATTTGGAGGTTTAAAAAGTAAAATTTATAACGAAATCTTTTGATCTTGGGAATTCATTTATGCAAATGTCTGCGTTAGCATTCTTTAATGTCAAATTTAATCATAGAAACTTTTGTAGGCATTTTCTGTGCTTTAAAATTACACAAAAATGTTAATCTTCATTGACCATATAATTTTAGTCGAAAAAAGTAAAGTACTATGAATTTAGAGTAACGTAAACGTATTGAGTAAGTAAAGACATGGAACGTCAACTCACTGTCGCGTGTCAAAGTTGTCAATGTTTATGGGATCCTTCAGGGCATTTCTGTGTTGGGATTTTGATAATCATTTACATAATTGTCAATTTTGCGCCGACAATTAGCGTTTCCGCCCGCCATTACGGTAATTGCCTTCTTCTCTTCTCGAAATAACCCTTCTCATTTTAATTCAGCCTCATTACAATGAGCTATGAATGTTTTATTCGGAATAAAAATTATCCATTGAAATTTCATTAGGATTTCTTGAAGAGCAGTTTGTTTTTATTTTTTGGTCATTATAGCTTTTGTTCATTATTTAGAAGCGAAATATGTTTGTTTACTGACACGACGGTGACACAACGGCGACCCAACGGCGACCTCTACAAGTGGTGGCTACAGCAGTTGACCATACAATGATTACGAGGATTGAGGACTAATTGATTAAAGATTGATTTTTACAAAATTAGTTATAATTATATTAGAAGGAGTAATTGGTTTACAATTGAAGTAAGCCGATATTATTTACAGCTAAAATTCCGATAAATACTTAGAGTACATGTAACCTCATTAAACAAAGAACGCTCTCTATAGGAACTAAATTCCTTGTCAAAAATTCGCACAAGTGTAAGTCGTTGTATACTTTAATTGGTTTTCGTTATTGAAAACAACGCTTTAAAGATATTATACACAATTTGTCCCACAGCGTCGGTACATAATTATGCTATTGAGACGAGTTCTAACTCCGAATCTGATATAAAGTGTTATTGATATGGAGCAAGTTCTGTTCGGCCGATTCCATAAAGTTCTATTTTTTTTTTATAGTTGTAATGAAACAGGCGTTTGTCTCCCATCTCACCTGATGGGAAGTGTAGATGAAGACGAAGGTGGTATACGCCCGTCCAGTAGAAACCTGTTCACTCTACTTTTAAAGGCTCCAGGGTTAAACTTATCAGGAAAAATAGACGCAGGCAGGTCGTTTCAAATCTTGGCGACTCTCACCAAAAACGAGCTGCTAAAACGTTTAGTTCGACATTTGGGTATGTCAACCATGTAAGGATGAAACTTTTGCCTACGCCTAGTTGTCCGATAAAGGAATGGATAAGGCTTAATCAGTTCGAAGAGAGCTTTTGAGTACTCTCCAAAGTGCATCCTATAGAAAACCGATAAGCTGGCGACTTGACGACGATGCTCAAGAGTGTGTAGTCTGCTATTTGAGAGCTTTTCATTATTAATTAGTCGACGGGCTCTTCGGTCAACTGAGTCTAAAGCCTCCAGATGATATTTGGCTGCACCATCCAAGAGGTGATTGCAGTACTCCATGCAAGATCGAACTTGAGCAGTGTAAAGATCAAGTAGCTGTTCAGAACTGAAATACTGCCGTCCTTTGAGAGAATTGATATTTTCTTGGACGCAGATTGTGCCATAGACTCAATTTGTAGGCCAAAGTTCAGGTTAGAGCAGATGATAATACCTAGAAGCCCTAGATGGTCAGCAATCGGTAGGGATACACCTTCGAACGTGGGTGTTAAGTCGAAGCTACTTTTTTTCGCGGAGAAAAGACGTGCCTTTATTTTGGAGGGATTAAACTTAACAAGATTAGCGTCACCCCAATCGGACACCCACTGCAAAGTTACGTTAACTCGTTCAATCATGGACTCTCTCAAGGACCGTATTTCCACTGGACTAGCTCGCGAGTTGGTCATGTACCTCTCAATCAACGTGCTGTCATCGGCGTAGCTAATAATACCGGGTCTTAAAAGATCATTTATGTGCAGCAGAAACAAGGTTGCAGAGAGAACTGATCCCTGAGGTACCCCAGCATTGATTGCCATTAAATCAGACAAGCATCCATCCAAGACAACCCGAATAGAACGTTCCCTCAGGAAGTCACAAATCCAATCACAGAGTTCAGTAGATAAGCCGTAAGCTGGAAGCTTACTGAGTAGTGCCTCGTGCCAGACCCGGTCAAAGGCTTTTGAGATGTCTAATGAAACGGCTATTGCTTCACCGTGACCCTCTAAGGCCTCGTTCCAAATTTGAGTGGCGTATATTAGCATATCTCCAGTGGAGCGTCCTTTGCGAAAACCATATTGATTATCACTAAGAAGCTCGTTTGCTTCTATTGGCTTTTCTTTGTAGTTACTGCTGCCAGTTAAAAGCAGCTGGTGTTTTCATTATCCGTTTTATATTACGGGCGAGTTTCCGCTGAGAAGAGACAATGCAGCTGCAGCTACTACTGCATGAAGATTGTTGCTCGCTTTTATACATTTTTGTAATGAATCGCTCCACAATAAAATACAATAAATTATTAGTTATTAGATGACCTTTTGCGATTAGAAATCGCGCGAGCACCGCGTAATACGAAGTCAGATCATCCTACATTTGGGTCTGATAACGCGTTAAAATGTTCATGGCATATTATACGCGTAGCAAATTATCAGACGACAAAGGAGCAGGGCCAGTGTTTGTTAATGAGTCGAAGATCATCGTTTGATACCAAAATGTTAATAATAATAATACTTTACTGCACATAAACTCATTTCAATTTACATGGAGAAGAAAAAAGCATATATTTAAATAACTTACGTGCAATGTCGGCCTTACTACTGCAAGTGATCTCTTACATGCAACCGTTATATGTTACTGTGTTTGGATATCACACCAAGAAGAAGGAAGAGACGAGTCATAATTCGTTATTATTAAATATCATACGCACAAAACACTGTATACTGTGAAAAAATAATTGATAAGATTTATATCTTATCAATTATTTTTTCACAGTATACAGTGTTTTGTGCGTATGATATTTAATAATAACGAATTATGACTCGTCTCTTCCTTCTTGTTAGCCTTCTAAAAGAGGGATAAATCGAGT
This sequence comes from Dione vanillae, assembly GCA_037178615.1. Taxonomy (NCBI): domain Eukaryota; kingdom Metazoa; phylum Arthropoda; class Insecta; order Lepidoptera; family Nymphalidae; genus Dione; species Dione vanillae. The sequence continues at coordinate 7,792 of JAZFAU010001176.1, forward strand.
TCTTAAATATTAGTATTATACAGTATTTATTAAATTTCAAATAATGAATAGGTGTTTCTATTTATCAAGGAAATTCTGTGCGTAAACGATATGAATGCCTATATATTTTGATTCGCAAGAAGCCACAAGTGTGCACGTCGCGTGGAGACCGCGGAGGAGGCGGCGGTGGCGGCCGGAGGCGGACGCGTTTTGGTAAAACATTGCACAACGATATACAATTTGATCTCATTTCATAAAATCTTAAAAATAAGAGCCTTCTATGGTTACGGAAATTCAAATATTTTGTAATTTACCGACAACGATGAAATACACTAATACTGCCACAAAAGCATCAAATACCATCCCCATCTGGAGCTTTACGTGTTGTTACGACTTGATCTTAATGTGCAAACATACATAAACATACAACTACAATAATATGAAACATCACAAGCTGGACAATAGCAAAGATTAGACTCGAAATAGAAAACTAACAAGAGCTAGTGGAGCTAGTAGGCGTAGAGTTGTCGCTGCGAGCTGCTTAGTGCCGGATAGTGGCGATGTCTGACCTTTAATGAATTGTAGAAGACTTTCCTTTAAGCAATATGAACGGACTTCATAGTTCTCGGCCTCTTTGGTTACTAAGTATTTATACTTAGAACTGGAAGTCGTCTTATTTTTATAGAAGTTAACAGAATAAAAAAAGTTGTTAATATTTCGATATATGAATTAATTATATATTTAATTATATATTATTATTTAATTATATGAATTAATTATATATTTTATGATTCTTGTGTTTAGAAATATATATTTTATTGTTTAGATTTTTTATTATTTCTGGTAATTTAATTCAACATTTCATATGTATGACTGTTTGGAAAAATGAGAAATGTCAGCGAAGAGCATCTACTAAAACGCTTGCTTCCTTCATTGACCTCTATTTTTACCCTGTTAAGCTTCAATAAGTGTTTACAAGATATGAATGTCATATTAAGATAGTACGTGTTCGTAATTGAACTCTTCTAACGAATCGAACTCTACGTCCAACACAGATATCTTGATTACTTTATATCGAGGAAGCTGCTCCACCTATGCGTGCTGCCGACAATGATCTGAACCCGCACTACTTCAAACTCGTCCGCGTCCAGTGATTACTGACTCATTTGTGTATGAACGAAGCGGGAATAGCAAATGAACGGAGCGTAGCTTAGTTGCAGTGTCTAGTCATTTGTTGGCAGTTTATTTATTTTTTATACACTATTGGTATTGGTAGTGTTAATATTTCCTTATGTTATTATGTTTGCGACATTCTGCTTTCTCAGCTTTAACACACACGCACTCACAGATTTATCACAATTTCATCACATTAGTGTCGCTTGTAGGTTTTAAATTTTTCACAAGTTTGAAGTATGATGAGACTCTATATACGTTAGGCGCCTTAAATTTCTATATTATAAAATACAATAATAAGGCGGAATAACAAAAAACAGAACCATATTTAACTTACAATTAACTGAAACTCAATGATTACAAAACATATTTTTATTTTAGATCTGTTGTAAATATAACTTCAATAATTATAATATAAGAGACTGTTTAAATATTTTCATTTAAGACTAAGAAACGTCACAAACTGAGATAAAAACTGTGCATATTATAGGAACGTCGTGGCGCAGAGGCGCAACGTCTGCCTGTATCGCGACGGTTTCTGGTATCGATTTCCAGTCGGGGAAGATGGATTTTTCTATTTCCATTTTCTTCGCTTTGGCAACTAGGCAAAAGCGCGGCGTTGAGTTCCGCCACTCAACATGCAATGCCTCGAAAAAGGCGGAAAGCGGGGACGGAGAAAGCAGGGACTAAGCAACGGACTGTCTTAACACTAGGTTCCACGGTTTCTGCAGTTAACTCTGCCTAGCCTGCCATGGGTGGGTTAAAAGCGTGAAAAGTATATCATTTGTGAGGTTCGTTAATACGTCAACGCTACTGACTGTGACTTCAACAAAACGAACAGCCGAAGCTACGGAGTATAGACGTAGCGTGTAGCGGAGGTGTGTTGAGGGGTCGTAGATTTGATTTATAGTATAAATTTGATATAAAAAGGAAAAAGTAGAGTTTACGTTTCATAATGCACGTAAATAAAATAGCGGGCTATAAGCTGAAAAAAATTCATCTAAATATTTTTTTATTCCTCGTTGGAACACTTTAACACTTTACGAATGTTAAATTCAGTATTTTTTAAAATTTATAAAGATAGCTTATTAAAATTGTAAATTGTTTGAACAAAATAATTGAATTTCTTCTTTCACACAAAGGTGTCTGTATACTGCAGTGTATGACTCTATACTAAGCACACACATGAAACAAAAACACAATATCACTAAACAGCACACACACAAAGTATTACGAAGTATCATTATAAGATCACGTCGCTAGTACAATAATGTTCAGAAAGTTCCAAATACCGGCGTTCTTGAGTGGATCAGCGCACGATTGTGTGAGACGGCGGGTGCAGCGAGTGCAGCGCGTGCAGCGAGTGCAGCGGTGTTGCACGTGCGGGAGTGCGGGAGTGCGCGGTCTGTGAGTTGCAGACAGTGTGCGAGTAATTCCAACTAACAAAATGCATTGCTCGGCTGAAATATTGCACAAGTTTACTTCACTTGAGAGATCCTAGTGAGTGTGGAACTTCAGTGCGAGTAACACCGGGATGATAACTTTTCGTACACTTCTCACTGTTTATTATTTGTCACTTGGAGAATTCTACAAATATAAGTTACCTGCTATACTATATCTTATATATAATCCATACTATATCAAAAATATTATTTACACTCACTTAAAACTGTGACACGTGCAGAGTGTTACAAACACTTTAATTTTATTTATATGTATGTATTTAACTGGTTTATAAGTTTAACTTTTTCTATGTTTTATTCTCATCCTTTTTAATATAACGTATAATCTAAATTGAAATAACAATAAATTACATTTCAAAGCATTAGAGAACGCAGTCATGTCGCAGTAGCGTAGCATCTTACCAAGTAACAGTGACGATTGTGGTCTCGATCCTCAATTAAAGGAATCATTATACGTAAATCATGTAATCATCATTCATTTCATGTAATCATATTCATTTTCCGCTCCAGTGATGCTGTCAAAAAGCTTTTAAATTGAAATAAGGCGCAGAATAAATAAAAATATTGGGTATAAAATATTGTGTAAGTCTCGGTACTAAATATAGTAGGTACTTCGTAGAAAATGCATTGTCGCGGTGGTTGAGAACAGCGAGCGGTCTCCGGTTAGTCGTCATCCGCAGCGGCTGCAGTAAGTAGTCTCGAAGGAGAGCTTCTGATGTCACTAACCCGGCCGCGACACTCCGCCCACCCCGCCCTCCTCACGCGCGGAAACTCGCCGGAGACCCGCTGACTTGTAACTTTGTTGGACGTCTCACTGACACTTACGGAATAAATCCTACAATAAGTTTTCTTTACTAATCCCACAATATTTTAAATATAGCAAATTGATATGCGAGATTTAGTTATGGCAAGAGGGTTTTTCGTAATTCCACCTCACCACTTTCCATGGATTAACTCTCAGCTTATTGACACGTTACCATTTACATATATAATGACATAAATAAACGTAGATTTCTAATTTTTTAGTTTGTGTAACTGTCTAGTACTAGAAATGATATGTATGACATATAACAAGTAATCGAGCGAAGTCGCCAATGTACATATATATATATATATATATATATATATATATATATATATATATATATATATATATATATATATATATATATATATATATATATATATATATATATATATATATATATATATATATATATATATATATATATATATATATATATATATATATATATATATATATATATATATATATATATATATATATATATATATATATATATATATATATATATATATATATATATATATATATATATATATATATATATACATATACATATACATATACATATACATATACATATATATATATATATATATATATATATATATATATATATATATATATATATATATATATATATATATATATATATATATATATATATATATATATATATATATATATATATATATATATATATTAAGACAGCTTTCAGCTCGAACTTCAGAATCGCTTTGCTTGCCTGGACAGCTGCGTGTCTGTGGACGAAATAAACGATAGGCTGGTGGAAGCTGTCAAAACGGTTGGTTCTAAATTCTTCAAAGCCCACCGTAAAAGTAGACCCCAAAAAATATCCGACCATACCAGGAACCAAATGGCTAGTCGGCGCTCTATGAAATTGCAATCTTTCAGTGATGCTGAGTCATATAGACAGCTCAACAGACAAATCCTTAAATCATTGCGGCACTACATTCGCTCCTTTAATACAAAATGTATTAAAGAGACGATCGAACGAAACAAAGGTTCCAAAGTGTTCGCAAGAGACGCCTCTATTGGGCAAAGTCATTTGACAAAGCTGAAAACGGGAGATGGGAGTATAGCGTCGACAAAACCAGAGGTATTGAGGGAGGTTGAAAGGTTCTACGGACAGTTATACTCCTCAGTCGCTAGCCCTATCGCAAGCTCGGCCAAAGACCCAAGAGCCAAGCTAACCCGACACTATAACGAAGATTTTCCGGACATCAGCCTATGCGAGATTAGGATGGCCCTCAAACAACTTAAAAACAACAAGGCACCAGGTGAAGACGGAATCACATCAGAGCTTCTGAAAGCGGGTGGAACACCGATACTAAAAGTCCTTCAGAGGCTCTTTAATTCCGTCATACACGAAGGCAAAACGCCAGAAACATGGAACAGGAGTGTGGTGGTCTTGTTCTTCAAAAAGGGCGACAAAATTCCGCCGCTGGGGCAGAAAGGTTCTCGAGTGGAGACCACGTACCGGCAAGCGCAGCGTGGGACGGCCTCCTACCAGGTGGACGGACGACTTGGTCCGGGTTGCTGGCAGCCACTGGATGCGAAAAGCATTAGACAGGGCGCACTGGAGGTCCTTGGGGGAGGCCTATGTTGGCTGACATGATGATGATGATGATGATGATGATGATAGATATATATATATATATATATATATATATATATATATATATATATATATATATATATATATATATATATATATATATATATATATATATATATATATATATAATATATATATATATAATATAATATATATATATATATATATATATATATATATATATATATATATATATATATATATATATATATATATATATATATATATATATATATATATATATATATATATATATATATATATGTATATATATATAATTATAAAGATTATTACAGACAATTATTAAAGTGGTATAGAAAATGTTAACACTAATTAAAAATTGAAAAATTATTACTTAAAAAAATAAATAAACTTCCATCAAATGAATAATACAGTGTCTGCAATAAAGCTTCGCTCCGTTCATTTGCTATTCCCGTGCCGTTCAGACACAAATGATTCGGTAATCACTGGACGCGGACGAGTCTGCTCTCACACAGCAGTAATGCGGGTTCAGATCATTGTCGGCAATACGCGGAGGAGGGAAGTCATGTGAGCACAGTCTAATAGATGCAGCTTCTTTGATATGAAATTATCAAGAAATGTGTATTGGACGTAGAGTTCGGCTCATTACACGAGTTCTATACACGTACTAACTTATTATAAAATACCATGTAGACACTCAATAAAACAATTGTAAAATATCATTTAAATTTAAATACATTTAAATTTCGATGTTTTCTTTTATTATTTAGCTGCTATAAAAATAACATTACACCCACTTGTAGGCATATCATTTCTAAAAACTTAGTAGCCAAAGAGGTCGAAAACTATGAAGTTTAATTGAAATGATTTTACAATTAGTTAAGTCATAGTCTCCACGCGACGTGCACAGTTCGGCGGCTTCTAGCGAATTAAAATGTATATTGGATTCATTTCGCTTACGAACAGAATTTCCTTTTTAAATATAAACAACTATTCGTTATGTGAAATTTTATACGTATTATATAATTCAGATACTTTAGTTTTATCCTTCTTAAAGAAGGCTAGGAAGAGGTTGCTCTGATTTGTTATTATTAAATATAATGTGCATAAGATACTGTATTCAATAAAAAAATGATAGATGAAGGTACATTGATGTGACAATCAAAACACAACAATCATCGTATAGTAGAGAGGTAGAACGTGTGTATTTGCTCATGAAACGTGTAATAAATTCGGACACAAAAGGACATGACATTATAAACTTTTCCAGAATGTAAAAAGGAAATATTATCTAAGTTCCCCGAACAACGCATAGCGACTGCTTTAACGTAAATTTAACTACAATACGACTATAAATATCCTAAATTTATAATTAAAGATCTTAAAATAAAAGTATAAATGAGTATATGATATCAAAAATTATTACAATTAGACTTTTAGTTTCATCTAAAATATAACTATTTTATATACAAGTTAATAATGGAAGAAATAAAACTACCATAGTCACGATAATTATGTCAAAGTTAAACCCTACGAAGGGTAGTTAACCCCTATACCCAACTACCCTATATAGATCGAGATAACCTTTTTGAAATGTTTTACCGAAGACCATCACGAATTCTCAGCATAAGTGAGAAGCTGTTGTGTACTTATAGAAGTCCCATGGACGTTGCCTACGCTTTACGAGAAGTATATCCTGGCATATACTCTTCATAAAGGGCAATACATTCCCTTTTTACAAAAAACATCAAGCTGACGCCAATGTCCGGGGATCTTAAAAGCACTCTATACCTGACTTACACACAAGAAGAAAAAGAATCTCTGATTAGCCAAGGATGGGGAAAAGAAACAGGTTCGAAGGTCCTGACGATTCATGAGGCTCAAGGCCTGACCAGCGAGACTGTTGTAGTTATTAACAGCAAATCGGTCAAGCTGCAGCTACATGATAGTGTCTCGCATGCGGTCGTAGCAATATCGCGACACACCAACAGCTGCACCTACTATAGCGAGGGCAAAGACGATGCAGTCATGAGACTAATTCGTAATGCGATGGGTGCAACAACTAAAAGCATTTTGGAGTACAACTTGAAGATGGCCATGAAAGACAGGAACGCAGCGGTCACAACTTCAATTATAGCGGACATGCCCTAATATTTATGATATAAGTCGCATCAAAGCTTAGTTTTTGTCATTATTGTGTAACACTATCAAGTGACCTTAATTTATTATAAAATTTAATTTTATTTAACCAAGGATAAAACGTATAGACTTGTGTAATTCGCTTATCATAGCCTTAGTTCTAAGTAATATTAAATATATAAAAAAAAAAATGTAAAGATTATTATAGATGTTCATTATGATAAATATTAATTCTATGTATTAATATAATCAATATTTGTAATAAGAACATATAGTGTAAGTTAAAAAGGGTACGGACCAAGTGTCTGTAGAGCTAATTATTTTGAAATAAAAAAAAAAAAAAAACCCTACGAAGGAAACTAAATCTTACTGTCGATATTTTATTTTCCGCTGTAATTTTTCTTGTAAAGTCACGAAGAAACTTTTTAAATAAAGTTATAAATTTTAAACGTATGAAAGTAACAAAACCAAAGCCACACAAATTTTAGCTCGAAGTCGAACAGAACTTGGCGACAACTAGTTGTGGAGAAAATGATGAAGTTCCCATTCGAAAGTCGCGCGTCGCATCGAGCTTTCGTGTGTGAGTTTATCTAGGAGTGTGTAAATATTTGTAAATACTTACGTACTACTTGCGATATGACTTGACTGCGAGTCGACTGACTTTACCTCAGCGATCGAACCGAGTAAACTTAAATTAGAATTTATCAGAATCTATCTAATCGAATCAGGCTTCACTTAGCGGAAGTCAATCCTAAGAAAGGAATTTATATGTAGCTACTTCCGTTATACAGTAGTTATGCAATTAAGTGCATCGCCCACTCGCCCGCAGATAGATGCGCATGCAGTAAGCAATGCGAAACCCAACTACCACCGTCACTATACTCTTTACACGTCTTTCACCCCTCAATGAAGCATCCTCAGGAGATGTTAGACTGACAAGTGCCAAACACCGAGTCGGGCAGGCGGGCGGTACTACATAGCTACTAGTGCATAGTGTAAGTAGCTACATATTAGTTCCTTTCTTAGTTTTTCAGAAGCTCTTATCTACGGTTTCATCTCTAACCAACTAAAAGCTACGTTGACACGTCGACGAGTCAGTCATCAGTCACGTGACACATTCCAATTGACCGCGACGACTCCGGCCGCTGCGCCGTACTGCGCGCTATGTCGGTGGACTTCATCTGGAGTTGAAAAACTCTACATCTTTATAGTATTAAATATCAGCAATAAATAAAATTATATTTATTATAACAGTCGTAATGTGCCTGTATAGATGAAAATGAAAAAATGAAAATGAAAAAATGTTTATTAACAAAAAACAACATTATACAATGAAATGTCCAGTGGTACCCACACTAGGTATTCCTGTGTCGTGGGAACCTATAGATAGTTTTACAGTACATGTTTATTGTTGTCGCTCGGTTTAGCATATATATTACATAATAGTTTAACAATTTTTTTTGCATAAAACCAAAAGTTTTTTGCATAATTTTAGTATTAATGTTGAACTAACTTATAGATGGTCTTATGATAATGAATAGGTACTATACTAAGTGCGAGAAAAGTTTTTCGGTGGTATCATAGGTCAACGAGGAGAGCCAAGAAAAAATTTTTGTTTTGGCTTGTTTAACGGAGCAATGTTTAATATCACAAGCGTTGGCTACTTTATTGTAAATAAACGACTAAATGAAAGGACTGAAGCGTCTAGCAAAAAATGTCTTAATTTTGGGCAAGGGGAGCCTATAGACCCGACGTTTGAGTAAAATTTTGTAGTTTTTAGAAGATATAGTTGAGTGATGAACTTTAAGTGCAATTTTTAATACGTATAGTTGTCGCACAAATAGAACTTCGCTTTCTTGATAAAGCTTAGTTGTTGAATAGTCGAAGTGTTTATTCAACATCGTTTTGAGCACTGATCTTTGGGCTCGTTCGAGATGAATTAAATGCGTTTTGGAAGCGCTTCCCCAGGAACCAATGCAATAGGCAATCAGTGACTGACAGAGAGCAAAATATACGGCCCGCAAAGTGCTCAAAGATGCTGACTGTCGAAGTATTTTCATAATATTTATGATTTTGCGGACGCGACCAGAAAGAGATTTGATGTGAGCTGTAAACTTCAAATTTTGATCTATAACAACTCCGAGATATTTTGCTGCATCTATTTTGGTCAGAGCAATACAAGTGCATTTGTCACTGTGTACACAGGTGTGAAGTTTTAATTTTAAAGTTGGATTAGGTGCAGAAATCACTGTTTTATGGAAACAGATATAATTTGTTTTCGATTTATTAAGCGTAAGGAGATTGTGAGACAACCATGTAGATACGTGTCGTAAACCTACCTCAGCTTTTTCATATACCTCTGACCAAGTGGATCCTTTATAGATAATAACTGTGTCATCTGCATAACAGATTATATCATCGTCTACATTAGCGTGTATGTCATTTATGTACATGATAAAAAGCGTAGGTCCAAGAACGCTACCTTGAGGCACGCCAAAATTGACTGTTACCTGGTCACTGTCGTAACAATCGACTCTAGTGCAGTGTTTCCTATCCGTAAGGTAACTTCTAAACCAATCAAGTACTACACCGCGTATACCAAATTGGGATTCCAGCTTCCCTAAAAGTATTGGTATCGAGACGGTGTCAAAAGCCTTGGACAGATCCAAGAATACAGCAATACTGGGCTTGTTATCATCCATGTAAGATGCTACTGTAGATGTAAGCAAATTTACCGCGTCTTCTGTAGATTTTCCTTTTATAAAACCAAATTGTCTTGGGGAGATCAAGTTGTTAGCCACAATGAAATTGTTCAACCTTATACTAACCGCCTTCTCAAGTAGTTTTGAGAAAGCAGACAGCAAGGAAATTGGACGGTAGTTTTGTGGGGAATCTCTTGTACCAGATTTATAAATTGGTTTGATACACGCCATCTTCCACCTTTCGGGAAAGATACCGGTCTCCAAACTTTGATTAAATATAAATGTAAGAGGCGGCACAATAACGTCTTTTATTTCTTTTAGAAGACCGTTACTTAGACCATCGATACCAGGAGCTTTATCATTTTGAAGTGATGTAATTAAAGACTTCAGTTCATATTCGTCAATCGGTTTCATAAAGAAAGAGTTCAGCACTAATTTTTTTGGATAAATTTTCGCCACCAACTTTTTCTCATCTGTTTGTAAATTATTTAAAATAAGTAATAAATTTATAGATAAGTATGTATTCTACGCATGACATCTGTTTTTATGACGTCCTCTACGACCTCGACGTTTATCAAAAGTAAATATTAAAATTTAAAGAATAATCCATTATATACGTTTATAAGAATAATAAAAAAAGTTTTTTTTGAATCTAAAGTGATCCAGCAACACACACTGTTGCCGGGATGTCACCGGTCGTGAGTGTTGGCGATAACTGTCGTTAGTGTTACTAATAGAATAAAATTTATTATGGTTATATAATAATTAGATATATACATTTAACTGATTTTCTAAATAATATTTACTAATTTATAAAAAAATAAGAAAATAATATAAAAAAGGAACCTCTCCGGCGGGGAATCGAACCCCGGTCTCCCGCGTGACAGGCGGGGATACTTACCACTATACTACCGAAGATTGTACTTGAAATATTGAAATACTTGATCTAACTAAGACTTATACAAATAATGAAAGTTCATATGAATGTTTTTATTAAAGGATGAGAGTCCGTTCTATTCTGTGTCAGTTTAAATTGGAGTTTATACAAAAGACATTGTATTACATAAACACTACTCGCCGTAGTAAGTACGTCGTACATTTTGTGACAATCTGAATATCGGTTAATTTGACATCGTTCATATAATTATTGAAGCCTGTTATTGTTTTTAAAAACGTTTCAGTGAATTAAAATTTGAATCAACCTCCACTCGGCGCAGTGACATCCGCGCTGAAGTTTCTTAATACTGCATTACCTCTACACACCACATCGTGTGGGACAAAATAGAAAAGAATGTACTACGAAAAAATAATAAGTGTATGTATATATATATATATATATATATATATATATATATATATATATATATATATATATATATATATATATATATATATATATATATATATATATATATATATATATATATATATATATATATATATATATATATATGTATATATATATATATGTATATATATATATATGTATATATATATATATATGTATATATATATATATATATATATATATATATATATATATATATATATATATATATATATATATATATATATATATATATATATATATATATATATATATATATATATATATATATATATATATATATATATATATATATATATATATATATATATATATATATATATATATATATATATATATATATATATATATATATATATATATATATATATATATATATATATATATATATATATATATATATATATATATATATTATTTTTTCGTAGTACATTCTTTTCTATTTTGTCCCACACGATGTGGTGTGTAGAGGTAATGCAGTATTAAGAAACTTCAGCGCGGATGTCACTGCGCCGAGTGGAGGTTGATTCAAATTTTAATTCACTGAAACGTTTTTAAAAACAATAACAGGCTTCAATAATTATATGAACGATGTCAAATTAACCGATATTCAGATTGTCACAAAATGTACGACGTACTTACTACGGCGAGTAGTGTTTATGTAATACAATGTCTTTTGTATAAACTCCAATTTAAACTGACACAGAATAGAACGGACTCTCATCCTTTAATAAAAACATTCATATGAACTTTCATTATTTGTATAAGTCTTAGTTAGATCAAGTATTTCAATATTTCAAGTACAATCTTCGGTAGTATAGTGGTAAGTATCCCCGCCTGTCACGCGGGAGACCGGGGTTCGATTCCCCGCCGGAGAGGTTCCTTTTTTATATTATTTTCTTATTTTTTTTATAAATTAGTAAATATTATTTAGAAAATCAGTTAAATGTATATATCTAATTATTATATAACCATAATAAATTTTATTCTATTAGTAACACTAACGACAGTTATCGCCAACACTCACGACCGGTGACATCCCGGCAACAGTGTGTGTTGCTGGATCACTTTAGATTCAAAAAAAACTTTTTTTATTATTCTTATAAACGTATATAATGGATTATTCTTTAAATTTTAATATTTACTTTTGATAAACGTCGAGGTCGTAGAGGACGTCATAAAAACAGATGTCATGCGTAGAATACATACTTATCTATACAGGCACATTACGACTGTTATAATAAATATAATTTTATTTATTGCTGATATTTAATACTATAAAGATGTAGAGTTTTTCAACTCCAGATGAAGTCCACCGACATAGCGC
>JAZFAU010001177.1:0-20246 GCA_037178615.1 Dione vanillae
CAAGAATTTAATTTTAAAAATTAATTTTTTATCTACATTAAATCAAATTGTGATTATAAATAAACATTTCTTAAATAACATCTGTGCATCCTCACCTATTGCACCTACATATGCCAACAAAATTTCATGTAGCAGAATACGTCGAAGGAACGGAGTTAAGTGACAAAATTAACGCCGCGCTTTATCTGAAAATATCAGGTAAAATATCAGAATTGAAAATACATACTATATATTGCCGGATCTTCGTGTTTATAATCTAACCCATCCATTGATTCAGATTTTTTTAGTTTAAATTGTATACTATATTCATCGACTGTTTAAAAGTGAAAAATCAAACATAAAAGTTTAAATAGCTTAAAATTGTTTCTCCATCTCCACTTTTCAAAACATTGATAGTTGAGTGACGGAACTCAACGCCGCGCTTTGCTAAAGCTTTCTTATCAGAACGCACAAATATAAAAATCGAACCTACAATAGCTGTATTTAAATTTAAACAATAATTGATATATAACTTTATGTATTATATAACAATATGAACTGAAATACGTATTATCATCTATTGTGTGTTGTATCATGTCGACCTTATCCCATATAAAACGGCTAGGCGCGGCTCTAAGAATTTATCCTTCTCTTCGAAGGGATTTTAACTTTAGGTACATTGTTTCAATGCAAATGAGCATTCAGTTTACGCAATAGAGAAGAATGCAAAAAACTTGTCGTTTTTGTCGAATTATTTTAGCTCTATTTTTTATATATGATTTTTATTTAAGTTATTTATAGTTCTTATTTAGTCTGACTGTTAATAGTTATGGATTTGATTCCCACACTAGAAGATTTCATTAGGTTTAAAGATAATTTATTTTCATTCAAGACAGTTTGTCACTGGGTACGAATTAAACAGTCTTTTATTCATGAATTAGTAATTAATAAAATTAATTTCTTATTAATCAATTAACACTAGTGAATTTATTCTGCTGTAACACCCTATATTCATATATTCTGTTCTCACCCACGACTCTAGAGACTCTAGTGCAATAACAGTCGTTTTCTTTTCCTTCCTATGGTAGAGCAAATGCGGCGTTAAGCTTCGTTGGCAGAAAGCAGGGAAGGGGTTTGTATTAAGTACAAACTTTCATGTGCCTCATTTTTATGATATAAAAGTGTTATTCCACACTGAGAATAAAAAATACTTAAAGAAAACATACACAAACAAGAAAACACAAAATAAAATTTGAACGCAGCGGGACTCGAACCTGCACCCTTTTGCGAACCGTGCAAGCGCTCTCACCATTGAACTAGGCATATATGTTTTCTTGAAGTATTTTTTCATTTGCCTTTTCTTTTATATGGTTATACATAATACTTTTCTTTTCTTCTAATAAAATTTTAATTTCTTTAAATATAACAAATGAATTGGTTTTTTCATAAAGTTTATACGACGTACAATAAGATATCTAAGCCACTCGATTCTTAGAAATAAGGTTTATCAAATTCAATTTGAAACTAGATTTCATTTTAAGTGTCTACAATATTATATTTTGTAAAGGATTAAACCAACGTTTTTAAGTTATTTAAATGACCTGATTAAGTTATTACTTAGTTATTTAAATGTTTTAGTTATTTAAATGACCTGATTAAGTTATTACTTAGGATAACATTTGTTGAATGATCTTGTGTATATTTTAGTTCTACCTATAACATGTAACAAATTTTATTTTAAATTTATTGGAATATTGCAGTTGAAAGCTGTACCTTATATTACGAAATTAATTAGTTATTGTACTGTAACCAATATTGACTTGTTTCTTATAAAAACTAAAGAACATTGTCAAAAGACACACAGTCTTATAAAAACTGAAGCAACAGTGAAATAAAATAAGGTGCTTTAAGGACATAGAGTTCTGTCACTTAACAATGAGCATAGAGTACTATGGCTAAACTCTACAAGACTTGAGGAAGGCAATGTTTTAACACTAGGCTTTCCTTATTTACTCTGGAAAATGCAAAATACACTGCAAAAGTACCAAAGAGTACAAATTAATTTAAAATAAGAAAATGGTTATATTGTACAACATCGTCCTTAGCAATGGCCTTGATTTAAACAGTCCATCTTTTGAGGCTAGTTTAGTTGTTACTATTAAAGTTAAATTAAAATAAGATTTACCTGATAGGTTTTTCTTATCCACAAACAAGTGTTCAGAAATTAATTACAATTATTTTTGACTCTATACTTAATTTACCGTGCTCTTTTCAAATAAGAAGAACCTTTATTTTTATGATTTTTAAAGTGTTAATCCACACTGAGGATAGAAAAATACTTAAATAAAACATATAAAAATTTGAACGCAGCGGGACTCGAACCCGCGCCCTCCTGCGAACCGTGCAGGCGCTCTCACCACTGAGCCATGCGTTCTACATCACGCCGCGTTGAATTTCTTATATGCTTTTATACAACTTATATTATAAGTAAGTATAAACAATAACACATAAACAAATAAGTGGCATAGAATAGTCAACGTGCTTAGTGCCGTAACTTAACGCAACGTTTTTAGTAAAAGTAGCTAGTGCACGGAGTATGAAAACATTTAAATTGAACCTACAGCTGTCGCTTTTAACACTTTAACCACTGCACTACAACGGTCTCTAATAATAAATAAATATATAATATTAAGAAAACTACAGCTATTGGAACTGACCGCTAGTAATAAATATACATATTTTTCAGCTCTATAAAGAAAATATATAAAGTTCATCCGTACACTGTGCTTCCGGTCCCTTTACACCGGAAGTCTTTGCGAGGCTTTCAGTAAGCTTATTTTATTTTCAGTACAAGTATGACACGCAAAATATGGAAAAAATTACGTTAACTTTTCAATAAATTATTATATTTAAAAGTAAAGTAGTAACAATATAATGTTAAAACATACCGCTCTACTTCTCATACTAAAGTACAAATTCTTAAAAACTTAACTGTAAATAAATATTCAGTTAAAAATATTTTTATCAATTTATGCGTTTTAGTTAATCACAGTGTATAAATATACTCAACGCCACGCTTGCTTAGTTACCAGAGTAAAGAAGATCGAAGTCACAAATCGTCACGTAAACAAGCAGTTACTGCGGCTATGTGCTATCTTTTAATAAATACGTGTTATCCCACAAATAGTAGAAGAGCAGAGAGAGCAGAGCGTTCGAATTCGAGATATTATTTATTAAGTAGTGGAACTCAACGCCGTACTGTGGGCCATTCCCAATGTATAGATATTACATTCATTTATTAATCCAAGCGATCATTGAACCCGCACTCATCTCAATTATAATCAAACACCACGATAACTTCTAGGTAAAAAATCAACTATCTAGCTTAAAGATAATAATTAAAAGCAGCAGAAGTATATATTAAACGAAATTATTTAAATATAAACAATAAATTTCTGTAACAAAAAACAGTAAAAGCTAACTGACTGAAACTTAAAAGCTCAGTCATAAAGAACAAATGCGCCCACGTTCTTGGCATAACACAAAATGCATCTTAGCGAAAATTAAAAATTAAAACTTATTTACTGTAAGGCAATGCTTTTATAGAAGATGTTATAATAAGAAGCTGAGGTAAATTCATGAATTAATACTATTTATGAGTACAAAAATATGTGTGTGTATTTATAGATATTATAAGAAAATAATATATACTATATTGTGCATGCGTCCATAGATATTGTCTAGGCGCATAGTTATAGTTAGGCTGCCAAATTTAGGTTAGTTTAGGGATAATGGATTTAATTTCCAATCAGAGAAATAATTATTTGTTTTCTTATCATTTTCTCAGTCTTGTACTGCAGTGATTTAAACGACTGAGCATTGTCATGGTTAAATTTGGGTTGGCAGAAAGTAAAGATACGTTCAGTGTGACGTAGGTGTAACATATCGAAAATTGTACTTTCATGGTAAATGCCGCTCTTGTAATAATATTATTTTAACTGTTAATATAAATAACAATTTAGAACAAAAGTCACTAAAATATTTTTAATAAAATGAATCTATCACCGAGACCACAGTTTGGGATTCAAATCCATGCAGGATAATGTATTATTATCAGTTCATCGCTAAGGTATAACACAAACAATTTCGGGTAAGTCTTGACATTAGATTCACGTTGACTGCTCTGCTATATGCGTTGACTGTATAGAAAGTGGAATACCACTATACACATAAAATTCTTTCAATACAGACAGACAGCGCATAGTTAAAGTTACGAAGCGTTGAAGCCTGGAATTTAACATGCATATTTAAATAAGCTATATTATTATAAGTTTTCAGCAGGATTAGAACAAATTAGGTCAATTTTATTCTATTATTATTATTATTATTATATAGATATTCTTCAATAAATAAAAGTACTTATCAGTATCAAAATACAGCATAAAATATTGTGTCATTACAACAAAATGCCACACCTTAGCCAGGTAGGCTAATACGAAACTGTTTATTAGCCGCCATTTTGTGTATTCACATCGTGCACGAAATGGCCGGTTGTCTGTACGCGAGCCGGCCTTAATGCGCTAATAACTGTCAAATTGCAATGGTTGTTGTAAAAATAACGGTCTATACTTTCCCTGTACGTGTTTCGAACGAGTAATTAGGGAATTTTCGCATTTTTGGTTATATTTTTTTTTTCGTTAATAAATATAGATTTTGCTGAGACCATGTTGTGGTTGAATTTACGGAGTTTATACTTTGCATTTGTTAGTAACAAGTTTAAGCTCAGTGTATATTTCACTTGTTTCTTATTGAGTTTTTTGCTGAATGAGGATGTTTATGGTGCAATTGTACCGAGGAATTGTGAATTGTGTGTAGATACAATATTTATTGGCTGAAAATAATGGAAATGGAATTTTAAAAAAATCAGAAGAATTTTTCTTATAGTTTCACGCTTTATCCCGTACATTGCAGAGTTGACAGAGGAAACCTCAGGAACCATAGAAACCTAATGTTAAGGTACTCTATTCTCTGCTTTTCGAGGCATTGTGTGTTTATTATAAGTAAGGCGGATCTCAACGCCACGCTTTGCCTAGTTGCCATCTTCCCCGAGTGGAAATCGAACCCACAAACCGTTGAGTTTTAGAAATTTAATTTAATTAGAATTGAATGTGTTAATTTCGAGTCAGTTAATAATAATACTAACTAAACAATATTTACGATATTGTTTAATAATTGCTTAAATATAAAGAAAATCTACAAATAAAATATACATATTAAAAGAATTATAACGATTCCATAAAAAATAAATAAAACTCTCAGCTATTACTAATCACGCAAGCGATATGTGCCTTTGAAGACTATTCTGCCGTCAGCTGTCCTTTCGAAATATATCTTCTACCACGACCACAACCCTTATACATACAAAACTAACCATATAGAGATAAAGCTTAACTAAATAACTAACTAAGAAATAACTTTAAAATCTACGTAATGAAAAGAAATGAGCATTTGTATTTAGTTTTCACCTAATATTGTATAAAATTACAGTAACAGTATGAAATTAGCTCATGAGTATCTCTACGAAGGCATATTAGAATGGATACTACCGTCAGTATTACATATCAAAATACAAGTGCTCGTCCCGCTGATAGTAAAGTAAGTGGAAGCAACCGTGGGAACTTAGTGTTAAGATACTCCGCTCACCGCTTTCAGCCTTTTCGAAGTATTGCACGTTGAGTTGTGGAACTTAACGCCGCGCTTACCTAGTTACTATAGCGAAGAAAACAGGAAAATTTAAATAAAATAATCCATCCTCCCCGAGGAGGAATTGAACCCACGTCACGTTTATAGGCAAACGCTATATCTCAGCGTCTCGACAGTACTCTTAAATATTTTATGATTTAAAATAATATATAATCATAGAATATCCACATATATCTATATTTTAAACACTTAACATACCTTTATATATTAAATCGTCATCCCTAAGAAATAATTTGAAAAGGTCTTTTATAAAACATCGATTCAATCGTATCTACAGAATATTCTCACGTGTAACACCGTATTCATAAAGAAGCTATAAACTGACGATCACAAAAAGAAAGGTTATTTTAAATGTAAGCGGAAATCATAAATACAAGCACTTACATGGATAAGTGTTATTAAAAATAATTGCTCTGAATAAGATTTACTGCTATGATTATAATATTCATATATTTAGATATATGTATATGAAATATATAGAATATTATTTGATATATGATATATACTACATATATATTTAGACTGGAAACTTTAAATCCAGTCTCGTTCATTGCATGGAATGATCTAGAAATCTCTTGCTTTTCTTCGACTGTGCGTCATCATTTCATCTTTTTTCATTCTCTATTCCTGCTACTTTGACTATGCATCACTAGGCAAGAATTTTATTTTGGCGTAAATAGGTTGCTTTTTTTAATATTTTTAACAAAGTGTACGTACAAAACAAGTTCCCTTACATTTTGAGAGAAAATAACAATAATTTATTCAAACGCGATAGTTAGTTACTTACATTATTATTTCAATTATACAAAACAGATTAGGTTTGTGTATTTTATAAGGCTCTATTTTTATAATAATGTTAATTCAATAATATTATAAATGAAAAAATACTGTCGTAAATAAATGAGTTGATTTTTTTTTAATTCAGCGAGTGAATAAAATCGAAATATATTAGGCAATCGAAGCTATCAGTAATTGAGGTCATCTTGTTTGTTTGCTATAAGTTAAGATTCCTTACCGACCATGGGTGTGTAATAGAAAGGAAGGAGTAGATTATGCATGTTGAAATCCCAAGTAGCATTTAGAGACTGACTAGGTGATTTAAAACCACACTATATTAAATAGTATGATCGAGTATATATTATGATTTAAGTAGACATATTATTTTTTTTAGCTTCATGCTTTATCCCATAAATTGCAGATTATATGAATCTAGTGTAAAGACATTCTGTTGCTTAATCCCTGCCTTCTCTGTCCCTGCTCTCCACCTTTTTCAAAGCATTGCGTGTTAAATGGCGGAACTTAACACCGCGCTTTGTCTAGTTTCCAGAGCGAAGAAAATAGAAATAGAAAAATCCATCTTCCCCATGTGGGAATCGAACACTCAAACCGTCGCGTTTACAGGCAAACGCTTACGCCTCTGCGCTACGACGGTCCTATTTTTATATTTATTAAAATATTATTATAGAAAGTTCATTTTTTATTACTAGAAATAGATTTAAGGCAAAATTATTGTGGTTTATTAAAACACTGTCTTACTGTGAATCCAAACGTTGTAGGTACAATCCAGATATAGGGAAATTATGTGTGAACAGAGTGCTTGGACACTTATTTTGTCTTCCTTGCCCTGAGTTAAAAAGCGTAGAGCTGAAAAGATATAATTACATGTTCTATTTTATGATATTCGTTCCTTTCATAAATCATTTAAGCATTTAAACTATAACTTTATAATATTTAACTACAAATTCTAAAATTCATCGCAACCATTTTCCCACGGCATTTATCGAATAAATGGCTTCATTAACTGAAATACGAATAACCTCAGTGTTCGAGGAACTTAGATTAGCGAGGATTGCAAGACGTTGTATAAATTTGAAATATTTTATATATTATTTTAAATTACAAATATTCTACTTTAAATTATATTTCTATATAGTGCTAGTATGGTGTTTGTCTGAAAGCACGTAGTGAGGCGATCTGTGGATTCGATTTCAACTCAGAGGAATGTAATAGTTTCGTTTTCTAATAAAACAAGATGTGGTGTAGAGTTACGTCACTTAATACACAATAGATTCTGTTTGTTTATATATGGCATCCCCGACTAGTTTAGAGTCTTGTGCCAACTCCCGGCGCGAGCGGTTAGTAGTAGTTGTCGAGTGGTAGTAAAGGGGGCACGTGTCACGGCCGACGCGAGCGCACGTCCTTCCTGAATCTAATATTAATTAGCGGTGTGATTTTCCCTCCCTCAGCCTTATTTGATTTCCCTTTTGTGTATTCCCTCTTGATATTGAACCTGACAAAGACAAACCAACAAAAGATAATAGTGCAAGTAACCCCTAGTGAAGAAGACTCAAGTTAGACATTCCACGTGCCGGGAACAATCAGTGTTTGTGTTGTGAATCATGAAGATAAGGTACTGTACAATTTCTATTATCCTAAAACCGACTATAAAGTAAATAATTAATAAATAACCTCCACTTCAGCACGCTTCCACAATTGCTGACCCCTACCCACTATTCAATATATATTTTTTGGTAGCAGAGCGTAGTTCATTATATTCACTATATACTATATACATTTTCTGGTAGCAGAGCGTGGTTCATTATATTCATTAAATACTACTATATACATTTCTGGTAGCAGAGCGTAGTTTTCATCCCTCTGGGCCCCCTTAATTATAGCGTGGTTTTCATCCCTCTGGGCCCCCCTTAATTATAGCGTGGTTTAATCCCTCTGAGTCCCCCTGATTATAGCGTATTTCATGCCCCTGAGTCCCTTTGATTACAGTGTTATTTTCCCGTTTTGGTATTTTGGCTCTTAATTTGGTACCTAACGCATAATTACAATATAATTTGATTTCCTAACCTTTTAAAACGTGTTCGCATCGAGTTGTTTAAAATATAACGCAGTCGTGGGTAGAATCATATCGTCGCCCGCTCGCCTTGCCGCATACTACGCGTTTCATTCGAGTATGCTCGTGAATTATATTTTATTATAAATAATGTTATATGAAATTTTATACATATAATATAATTGTGTAGGGTGAATGTATAATGTGTAAAATATATAAATAAATATTGAATATAATTTTATATATTAAATATAAAATATAATAAATACACATAATATGGTTACATATATTTTATAATATTACGCCTATACGTTATTACCTATTCTGTTTTAAATTATAATTGAAGTTAGTTAAAATATTTTAATATAATTTCCTTAAAAAACTAACTTACTTTAAAATATTATCCCTACACTTTTATTGTTACCCTTTTTCCTTTTATTTTTATTTAAATGAAGTTTAAGCCTTAATTGTAGTCATATTATATATCATAGTATTTTATTATATTGCGATATAGTAGATTGCCGACTCGACGCGTAACTGGTTTCTTATCTCGCCAGATGTTGTGGATTCATTGTTTATTACGAGTTTATTATTTTTTTTAATATTTTAGTTGAGTTATTTGTTTGCTTGATTTCTGATTTCGCCCGTTGGTAGTGGGTTCATTGTTTATTACGAGTTTATTATTATTTTTTAATATTTTAGTTGAGTTATTTGTTTACTTGATTTCTGATCTCGCCCGTTGGTAGTGGGTTCATTATTTATTACGAGTTTATTAATTTTTAATATTTTAGTTCAGTTATTGGTTTACTTGATAATTTAAAATGGCTACTCATGATGAAACAGTAAAATGTTCCTTATTTACGGAAAGCGCGGAATATAGAAAAAATATAGGTGTGGTACGCTTTGTTTCCGATTGGATTGCCGATACCTCGGAACTTCTTGGCACTTCTGAAATACCTAGATTATTAGTTAGGTTCAAGGATTTAGATTCTTATTGTAATTTATTTGTAAACGCGTCCTCAGTGCTCCTGGGTGGGTTAGACCCGGCTATCGATTACCAAGAAATTAGTTATGTAAAAAAAGAAGTGCGTTTAGTAAATAAGAAAATAGACGACCTCCGGGTGCGTCAGTTAGAGTTATGCCCACCTGCTCCCGTAGTTGATCCTGTCATGGCCAGTACACCTGTGGGAGTGAGTAATAAAAATATTACTGAGCGAACTACTTATAATAGATTACCTGACTTACCTATACCTAAGTTTGATGGACGGCCTGATTCCTGGATAAGTTTTATTGATCAGTTTGACAGTGTAGTAGATTCCCAACACCATTTAACCCCCACAATGAAATTGCAGTACTTAGTTGGATCCTTAGCAGATGAACCTAAGCGGTTGTTGCTACATTTAAAAATTGAAGAAGGCAACTATGAAGTTGCTCGTGAGTTGTTGAAACAGCGGTATCACAATACACGGGTTCTTGCTGATACCTACATAACCCAGATACTTACCCTGCCGGAGATTTCGAATAAATTTACAGGTTTGCGCGCGGCCTTTTTGAACCCCTTGTTAACTGCCTATCGCTGTTTAGAGCGTTTAGGGTTACCCGTCTCCTCATGGTCTTATATGTTAGTACATATATGTTTGACTAAGCTTCCCTCTGATTTGAAATCCCGTTTTGAGCGTTGTTATGGCGGTGACGCTGATGAATTACCTACCTTTAAAAATCTTATTACCTTTTTGGAAGACGAATGTCGTCACCATGACAACGTTGGCAACACCTCCCTTGTAGATTCTAACCTGACGAAATTTAAAAGTACTGTACCTAAACATACTTACTTTGCGGCTCCTCCCTCCCCTATATTAAACAATAGACAAGAAATGTTACCTGTAATAAATAATAGTAAAAAATGTTACCTGTGTGCTTCCTCTTCCCATTACCTCCGTGAATGTCCTGAATTTAGAGCTATGAATCCTAGAGAAAGATCGGGATTTGTAAAACATTCCCGGTTATGTTATAGGTGTTTGGACAAACATTCAATTCTTATGTGCAAGCGGGACTACAAATGTTCAACCTGCGGTCGCTCATCCCATCACACTATGCTATGTTTTAATGATTCCCGTAACCCAGTGTATCCCACCTCATCCAATCGCAATTATAATTATAATTCCAAGTTTAATAAACGCAATTATCCGCGTACCTGTCCTTCTTCTACCCGCGGTCCCCATATGGGCGGGGGCCAGCATAAGAAATATTCCCCTTCGCAACTCCAGCGCTCCCCCCAACGACATTCCCAGAGAGCTTCTCCCCCCAGAGAAAATGCTCCGCCCCAACCTAGACAGGTTGAAAATAATATAAGATATCGTGATAATTCCTATAATAGAGAAGATAGACCCACATAGCTAGATACTTGTATTACTCCCCCTTCCCCTTGCCTGAATATCTCACCCAATTCCCTTATATTATTGCCTACTGTTAAATTACACGTTAAAACTGCTAGTGGCTATTTTATTGAAGCGCGTGCCTTATGTGATACCGGTGCCCAGGGTTTCCTCATTACAACCGATCTTGTTGTTAATTACCTCAATTTGACCATCTCCCCCTCCTGTGCCCCTGTACGTGGCATAGGTAATATTCCTTTAGTGGTTTCCCGTGGTTCTATTTCCCTGTGTTTTAAACCTTTGTATAATTCCTTCCCTGAGGTGTCAACCTCTGCTATGGTTATAGATGTGATTGCCGGTACGCATCCTGAGTTTGAGTTCCCTGAGTCTGTGTTTTTTCCTAGTAGTGATTTTTCCCTTGCTGACCCTACCTATAATAAGCCTGGCCCGATAGATATACTATTGGGTGCTGACGTGTTCGGCGCGCTTTTATTACAAGATAAAATATTTAACTTTAACGGCCTTACTGCTTTATCTACAATTTTTGGTTATATTGTTTGCGGTCCAGTCGCTGCCGATTATGGTGAATTAGAGCCCCCCATGACTGGAATATCCTTATCCCGTCTCATCGAGAGATTCTGGAAGGTCGAAGAGACCCCTCAACCCATGATTGCTAACCCTTTAGATAACGATGGTGAGATTTATAAATAAAACCCGAAACTTACCCGTTGAGCTATCTGTATCCTTATCGCGTTAGCGCGTAGCGTATCCTTGCGGTCTTCCCTAAGACGACTCTCACTCTTTCTTGACAAAGAAGGAATCATCAGAGTCGGTGGTCGTTTATGAAACTCCTTTAACGTTCGAGGAATTAACTACAATTTTTGCTAAAATTGAAGCGGTATTAAATTCCTGGCCGTTATGTCCCTTATCTAATGACCCTAACGATCTAGAAGTTTTGACGCCTGGTCATTTTTTGATTGGCCAACCTCTTAGTGCTTTGCCGGAGTATCCCTATAACAATGTAAAAATTAATCGTTTAACCCGTTTTCAAGTAGTGCAACAGATAACTCAACATTTTTGGTCGCGGTGGCAGTTAGAGTACCTATACACTCTGCAGACTAGGCAGAAGTGGACTGATCCAGTGAATCCTCCAACAGTAGGTGAGCTAGTCCTCATCAAAGATGATAATTTACCCCCTTTACAGTGGCGACGTGGTCGCATTTCCCAAATTTATCCTGGTAAAGATAGCATTGTGCGTGTGGTCGATGTTAAGACATCGACAGGTATCCTAAAGAGAGCCTTAACCAAATTAGTTCGTCTACCTATTAGTTAGCTACTCCCATTTTCTCGTAAACATTAGATGTTTAGGGCGGGGGCTATGTTTGTTTATATATGGCATCCCCGACTAGTTTAGAGTCTTGTGCCAACTCCCGGCGCGAGCGGTTAGTAGTAGTTGTCGAGTGGTAGTAAAGGGGGCACGTGTCACGGCCGACGCGAGCGCACGTCCTTCCTGAATCTAATATTAATTAGCGGTGTGATTTTCCCTCCCTCAGCCTTATTTGATTTCCCTTTTGTGTATTCCCTCTTGATATTGAACCTGACAAAGACAAACCAACAAAAGATAATAGTGCAAGTAACCCCTAGTGAAGAAGACTCAAGTTAGACATTCCACGTGCCGGGAACAATCAGTGTTTGTGTTGTGAATCATGAAGATAAGGTACTGTACAATTTCTATTATCCTAAAACCGACTATAAAGTAAATAATTAATAAATAACCTCCACTTCAGCACGCTTCCACAATTGCTGACCCCTACCCACTATTCAATATATATTTTTTGGTAGCAGAGCGTAGTTCATTATATTCACTATATACTATATACAGATTCAATATTATGTGGAAAGCGGAGAGCGGTATCTCTTAACACTAGGGTAATCTCTACTACTTTTATTTACATTTAATGCATTTAATTGATTCATAAGGCAGGATAAGAAGGGTGATCAAGTTATTTTTACCTTCACACTGTACTCCACGTATAGCAGATGCAAAAAGTTTTTTTTTACAAATATCTGCAAAATTGTAGTGAAGTACCTTTTAGAGAAGTAATTTGGTACCTTAACGGATCTTTATGTGATAATAATTCCTCAACTAAAGATTTAACTCCTTACTATTACGTTTAAAATCGAGTCCCAGTACTGCCTAACGATATGTAAAAGTTTAAAACATTTACTTAGCTTCATACTGTATGCCATACACAGCAGATAGAGGTAGGTAGGTAGAGGGAACTGTAGGCTCAAGGTACCTAGTGTAAAGATGCTACATTCCCCTTTCCGCCTTTCGCGTCGTTGTCTGTAGAGTAGTGGAACTTAACACCGCGCTCTGCTTTGTTACCAAAGCGTAGGAAATCAAAATATTTTATTTTACACGACTGGGAATTGAACCCGTAAATCGTCGAGTTACAAATACACTGTGCTTCTACGACACGACGGCTGCGAATAAACAGCTTTCTTAATATAGAAAATACTTAAATTATGACTTTCATCTCAACTACAACTAAATGATAAATCAGTTTGAAGATTTAGTATTTTTCCATTTTACCAATTCCAAGATCACAAAATCTAAGGTTACAGCCATCTAGCTTCTTCTTACAATCTTTTCTAATCAGTGCAGTCGTATTTCGCGTATTTTTCCTTTATTCGATACCGGGGATTTATTTTATATGGAACGTACAATGAGTATTTTAAATGGCTATCCTTATTTGCTTTTTGATGTAAGGCTTACGACGCTCTTTGTAACATTCTTAAGCTAGATATATACATATAAGTATTTATATATATAAAAGGACTATATATATATATATATATATATATATATATATATATATATATATATATATATATATATATATATATATATATATATATATATATATATATATATATATATATATATATATATATATATATGTGGAAATAGATTTAGATTAGAGGACTATCGTGGTGCAGAGGGGCAACGGAGTGTCTTAACACTAGGTTCCCACGGTCCCTGCAGTTCCCTCTGCCTACCCTGCCATGTGCGGGATAAAACGTGAAGCTACAAAAAAAAAGAAAGAAAATCTATATACTTTTTTTTCTTATTGAAATAAAATTACTAACGGGGACAGAGATAGCAGGGGCGTAACGAAGTGTCTTAATACTAGGTTCGTATGGTTCCTGTAGTTCCCTCTGCCTATACATTATTCATTTTACACGAATAGAATTAGTAGTGTAGTAATATAATTTGTATTGATAAATAAACAAAAATTTCTACCAAATATAATAAATATACTTGAATTATTTATATTTTCAAATCACTGAATACAATACGAATTTTAGTTTTATAATTATGTTGAAATTTGGGAAACATAAAGAAATTAGGTTAAAAACTGCACGCCAAATTTAAGATTTTATTTTACTGCATAATTTTGTCTGTGCGCTATTTATAAGTAACAATAAAATAATGACTTAGTGGCTTTTAGAATAGACCACAATGAAAGAGAAATAAAAAGTCATAGCGCTAAAGTCATAGCGAAGAAGAGAAAGCAGGTATTAGACGTGGAAGAATGATGAGATTTAGGCTGTTTAGCAACATTAATCGAAATATCACTATCTAGAAAGAAATATCACTAGGCTGACCCCAATATAACAGTTGTCGGTTTCTTTCAGTTGTCCTCTTGTAATTATGCGACAGGACCAGTCGCTCCAGAATAGTCATATATAGTCATCAACAAAAGTGATATACACATGTATATATTATATACATAGAGTATAACAATACATATATAACCTTCAACATATACATATGTATATAATATATCATAACAAGCAACATAATATTAGTCGTCGGCATTTAACTATAACAGTATATCCACCGTTTGAATTACATTCATACAACCACAAATATTTTCAACATCGGTTTTAACCGAGTAACTCGATATGCTTGTAACTAGTCGATATGTATTGAATTGGAAAAGTTATCGAGATTCCTTTTTATCGTCAAGCGCCACACTTGTGGTCGTTTTTAGTGATGTAGATTTATCGTTATTTTGACAAAGACGTGTTTTATTTTACACTTTTGTAAGTGACTTTGACATTATAAAGCTTTTTAGAATTTGAATTGGTCGTAAGTTATTTTCTATGTTAGTGAGAAAAATGATATTTTTCCCTTATATAGAAGATAAAAAAGTTAGACAAGGTGACCTACTGTTAAGAAGATGTCCTTTCACCAGCTTATCGTTCATTTTCATTTCATTTTGAATTTTTTGCGTATTTGTCGTCTTTGTCATCTTAACAGACAAAATATAATTTGAAATATATTATTTTAATCGTTAATAAAACTTGTTAATATGTATTATACTAGATACTGTTAAATATTTTAGAGGAAATTTTGTTGTATATAAGTTAAAAACGACAGAAAGTAACGTTGAAAAATATCTCGACTATGAATTATAGTATGCGGAGATCCCAATAGATTTGCAATCGCTGTGACACTGGGCTGTAGGGCCCTGCAAATCTGCAGCTATGAAGAAGAAGAACATTGTAGGATCACCACAAACTTGAGAACTATGGTGTTAAAATGTGATCTATCAGCTCTTTAGTGTTAAATTGGAAATAAAATATGTTGAAGAAAAATGGCTCCTAATTGTTGTACCTTCAAAATTGAGATGTTGCTTTTAATATATTATAAAATACGTAAAGAATGTATAACTCTCTTAATAAATGGATTTTCCATTTTCTTCGCTCTGGTAACAAGGCAAAGCGCGGCGTTGAGTTCCGCCACTCAACACGCAACACCTCGAAAAATGCGGAAAGCGGAGACAGAGAAAGAAGGTCTATTAAACGGAGTGTCTTAACACTAGGTTTCTATGGTTACTGCAGTTCCCTCTGCCTACCCTGCCCCGTGCAGGATAAAAGCGTGAAACTAAAAAAAAGATCTGTTACATTATTTAAAAATCATATTTAAAGAAAAGTTACGTGTAAGACATTTAATTTAAATATACGGACGGTGATTGTCAGTTTGACTCTCACTTGGGTTAATATTAATTTAAAAAAATATTTTCTTTATAGTCTAATTGAAAAAATAAAGCGTTTACTTCCGCCATAAAGCATTGGCATATACTTATAGTTACTATCCTTGTCACTAATATTAATCAGGCAGAAACAAGAAGCTAACTTTAGCAGCCTTCGAAAATACAAGAGGATCTCGTTACTCGTTATATAATTTAGACAAAGTCACGGACAAACAATAATTTGATATCAATTAGTTATCCCTTATCTATTTTACATACACCTATATCATAGTCATACTAAGCGTAAGGTATCATTATACACAAAACTATCACTTATGTACAGACTTTATATAGCTAAAGGCACTATCGAACTGCCATCTTGAGGTATTTTATGAAGACTGTTATTATAATTCGATCTTCTCACTGGAATTCAAATTTTCGTTATTTGGATATTTCAATTTATGATATGAAAATTTCAATTTTACATGACTTTTAAATAGGTTATACAGAATTATTTATACTTAATATGAGGACTATTGTGGCGGGGACGGAGAAAGCAGGAACTAAGCAACGTAGTGTTTTCACACTAGGTTCGTATGGTTCCTGCAGTTCCCTCTGCCTACCCTGCTATGTGTGGGATAAAGCGTGAAGCTAAACAAAAAAAAATTGTGGCGCAGATAGGACTTTTCTCTTTCTCTCTCTCACAGCTTCGCTCTGTTAACAAGGCGCGGCGTTTGGTTCCACCACGCATAGCTTTGAAATGCAGAAAACGAGTGAAGCTAAATTAATCAAATATTAAAAAAGTGTTTTTTTTATATATATTAATTCTTAAAATATGTTAAAATATTATTTAAACTAGTCATACTGGCGTAGTTTACCAATTTCTTGATAGTCACCTGGAACTACAACATATTTTGCGGGTATATGTTCTAACTTTTTATTATACGAGTAGTTCTACAAATACAAGCTTTGACAGCTTTATAATTTTAAGGAAATGATAAGTATATTTTAGGTTCTTATGACTAGGACTGGATAAAAATATCAATACAAAGTAGAAACTTCGTGTTTCTAGATTGAATTGACTTAGTAACTATAATATAATATATAACTTGAATTTTTTTATTGCGCCAACAGTTTGTAGACCTAGACCAACAGTTAGTATACACACCGTTAAACAGTACAATATATTGTTATATTTATAAAATAATAACTAATCATTGATTATTCAAATAATGCGGCATCAATTCAGTCAATTACTGATTTATAAATCATCAAAAACAAATATTATAAATCATGAATGAATCAGTTGTCGATAACTATTTGAATCACGAGTCTGAAAGTGAAATGTCATTTTGGCATTATGGATTTAAACGTATACGCTATGACTAGGAACAACAGCTTATTGGAATATATATTGATTGCAAGTGTAGTGGGATCTCCGAATACTATAATTCACAGTCGAGATATTTTTCAACGTTACTTTCAGTCGTTTTTAACTTATATACAACAAAATTTCCTCTAAAATATTTAACAGTATCTAGTATAGTACATATTACCAAGTTTTATTAACGACTAATATATATATATATATATATATATATATATATATATATATATATATATATATATATATATATATATATATATATATATATATATATATATATATATATATATATATATATATATATATATATACATATATATATATATATATATATATATATATATATATATATATATATATATATATATATATATATATATATATATATATATATATATATATATATATATATATATATATATATATATATATTAGCTTAACGCTTTATCCCGCACATGCCAGGGTAGGCAGAGGGAACTGCGGGGACCGTGGGAACCCAGTGTTAAGACACTCCGTTCCGTCCCAGCTTTCTCCGTCCCCGTTTTCCGCCTTTTTCGAGGCATTGCGTGTTGAGTTGCGGAACTCAACGTCGCGCTTTGCCTAGTTTTCCAGAGCGAAGAAAATGGAAATAGAAAAATCCATCTTCTCCGACTGGGGATCGATATATATATATATATATATATATATATATATATATATATATATATATATATATATATATATATATATATATATATATATATATATATATATATATATATATATATATATATATATATATATATATATATATATATATATATATATATATATATATATATATATATATTATATATATATATATATATATATATATATATATATGTACCACAACAAACCTGGAAACCTAGATTTAAGACACCCTAAGTGGGGGACTTCCCACCTTTCGAGGTTTTGTGTATTAAATAGCTTTATACATGTAATATATACAAAAGAGCAATAGGCATCGTTCATAAATCATAAATTCGATTCAAATCATATTTCATCGACCATATATCACAACATATTGTCTTCTCTATACTGTAATGGTGATAGCCCGTATTCGGATGTACAAAGACGTTAAATAAAATTAACTGTGCCTCTGTTATATCTCGTATTTCAGGAAACCTGTTTTGTAATCACGTAATAGCCGGGTAGGTAGAAATAGACCAGTGTGATGGCGACCGGTAGTATAAAGATTTTATTTTATTTTGTTCTATTCTATTCTACTTCTATATTGATTATCGAAACTCAACGTCAACAAGCAAAGAAAAAATCGGAGACATATTCCGAAAATGGATTACAGTCAAACAAAGCTTTTTTTTTAGATTAATATTATTCATCTCCATGTGGATATAACTAAACAATGTTGTAATAATCGAATATTAGCTTTCATTGTGTCAAATTAAGCTTTATATTGTTTTATTTCTCATAGTGATAAGTAATTCATTAGAGTCAGACACTTATTTTATTACAAGATATCCTTGTAATATTTACGCTTTCCGCCTTTCTTCGAAACATAACCTATTAAGTGGCAGAACTTAACCCCGCGTTTTCTAAATGTCAGAGCAATAGAGTGGGCATCGAACCCACAAAGCGATACGTTACAGGCAAACAGTACGTCTCTACGTCTGACAAACTTCTGCGACGGTCCTCGGTTGGTCCTGAACGGCCCAATTAAATATTACCTTAACATTTTGGTATAATAATATATTTTCTTAACCTCATTAATATAAAGCAAATGGCAGCATAAAGATCCGAATCAATAAATATTTTTTTAAGGATCACAGATAAATTCATTTACTATAAATTGAAATAATAACATTATTAATAATAATTATTATTTCAATTTATAGTATTGTTAATAATTATTATTATTTCAATTTTTAGTAAATAAATTACATAAAACATTTATGTAAACAAATATATATTGATAAATAGATTTTATTATAAAAATTTACAACAGTGTACCAAGTGGGAGTACAACGTTGGTTGTTAAGTTTTAATTTCGCCAAGTTCCAGACCTCTACATCGTACACCGTAAAGGAAAGATCATAAAAACATGCCACTGGAATATTGACAGAGGAAATTCGTGACACGAGTTATAAGAATGTATGGACGCACGTTTCACTTTATTAAATTTTCTACTATGTATGTTTGTATATAGGATGACACTTTTAGTTTAGATTTTGTGTATTTTATCTTCTTTCGAGGGAATACAGTGAAATCGTCTAGATTTAAGCCTGATAGTAATGGGTTCAATTTTACATGTTAGATTTTTTATTGTAATTCTGTATTTAATATTAGATAATGCAACATTGATTTCCGTCACTGAACACGTCTATCTACATTATGGAAGTAACATAAAGCAAAAACATTTTTAACATATTTATTTATTTTTTATATGTAAGCCAAAAATACATATAATATACATTTCTGGATTTTTTAAATAATATTTTAACAATAATTTAAATAAACAACTCTGTTCGTTTCCCTCGTTCAGTTATTTCAGTATAAACTTGAAATTCTTATCCCGAGGGAATGCTGTTGTTCAAGAGATAAGATATACGACTTAGTCAAGCTTAAATACATAATGTATTTTAGTAATAACATTAAAAATTATTGCGACCCAATAATATACGCAATGATTTTATTTTTACATACATTGTATAGTAAGAGTCGAAAATATTTACGTAAACCGAAGGGTTTCCGGATTCAGTTCTCAAGTTAAGCTTCGCCACTTAAAGAGAAAATTACAATTCGATTACATTGTGGAAAATGGGTGTTTAAGACTATCTTCTATGACTATCTTAATGGATGAATACACATGT